>JAUMHS010000013.1:9434297-9460798 GCA_030762985.1 Adelphocoris suturalis
TACCAACTTGGTAAACACAGAAAAAATGCCAGTATACGTATATATATATATATATAATATATATATAAATATATATTGCAACATTTTGGCACCCATACAACATTGAAGTTAGGAGACACCCTCCTTATCCGCTGGTGTATATATGTATTTTATGGTGTATATTGCTTCAAATGACCTCTAAAAACAGCAAGGTATACTTTTTATTTCATTTCAATGGTTATTTACTGAATCCCATAATGCTATACTTGTGGCACCATTCTTGAGAATTTCAAGAATGGTGTCTATGTGGCAACCATACAATATTGAAGTAATGTGGCACCCTCATTATTCCCTGGTGTATATGTATATAAATAAATATTCTAACATTGTGGCACCCATACAATATTGAAGTTAGGAGGCACCCTCATTATTCCCTAGTGTATATATATTGATTCGAATGACATTTAAAAACAGCAAGGATATTTTTATTTCATTTTAATGGTTATTTACTGAATCTCACAATGCTATACCTGTGGCAATCTTCTAGAAAATTTCATATCACTATATATATGTGCCAACCGAGATATACAATTACAAATCACGGACTAAGTGGCGACCACTTTGATATCTGCGACGTTGCCAAACCACCTTCAGAACAGCAGACAAATCAACCATTTTATAATAGCGGACAAACAAGAGCGAACCAAGAATTTCACAACTTCCATTGGTCTTCCTGGGTTCTGTTGAGGTAAACAAACTATGGTCAAAGATCCAGAGACTGAGCTTCAGGGAAGGAGAATGTTTAAATCTCGTAGACTTTTAGTTTTGCCAGCAGATTAGGTACCTAGATAATTTAATTTTGTAATTCTATATCTTCTTTTGTTAGTGCAGGTACTAAACACGCTGAATGTGGATACTGAAAAAACCACAACCAGCAAGCAAAATTTTTAATAAGCTTTGAAAAGGCATTAAAGGTATTAAATGTGCTCCAATTCTCTCAACAAAATGTGAATTATTTTTGCCCACAGAAATCGTTTTGGGTTCTATGAACCTGGATAAAAATTTCTTTTTGTGGAGCTACAGCCAGTAAGCGAAGGGTCTTTTTATACCTTCCACAGTTACGGCCAGATATAAGCAACTTTCGTTGTTAAGAATGGCCCAGAACACCACGGGGATCACTCCGGAGGATTGACCAGTGCAGATTGTGTTTTCGAGTCGAAATGGGGGGGTATGTATCCCCTGATGATTTATACAAGAATTTCTCGTTTAAGAGTATAGGATAAGTGAAACAGTCGCGAAAGTCGTGAAGCAGATTGGGGGGGATAACGGAAATAGCACCTGAGTACAATACTATGTAATCAATGTTATTTCTTGGTGTCATTCACCATAATAATTATCACTTTATCAACTCCCTACCTTCTAATAAACCGTCTTTATGCGTTTTTCAGAAAAACATTATCTCGTTTAAGAGAATCGTTATTTTTTACGCGGAACCATCGTTGTATCACCATATAGTACATTGGTGCACAACTAAGTGCCGTCCTTCTCACCGGAGAGAAAGAGTTCATCCCCATCATTATGGCTCCAGATGTTTTCCATGGATCTCACAGGCATGTTTTTTACCTTGGTAATATGAACATTCCTCTTAAACGATGGAAATGGTAGCGCAACTACGAGGTTCTACCTCGGCCGAAAATTCTCTTACCCCAGCCCATCATTACACTTGCAATTTGTGTGTATTGCACAAAAGGTGAGAAGAAACATTCTCCTCCGTAACTTCAAGATGTCTAAAGAAATGGAAGTTTTTAGTGGACAAAATCCTAACTTTTCAATTTGGAGTACACGACCTCATAACGAAAATGAAATAGTATATTTGTGGGTAGTTCTTGGTTGCTTAAGAACTAGTAGGTAACACTTAACCAGATATACGAAAGAAAATTGTCTATACGTTTCGAGACAATCGTTTGAAATTCCAAAAACACGTTCTGACATTGTAAAAAAAATATTTCAGTTCCACCTTTGCCGAATTCCCATCAATACAATCGTCCGTAGAACGTGATCAGCAATTTCTAACCCACAGGGGCTCCTAGAAAATCATCAAATCTATGAAAAAAACTGGAAGACACAAATAAAAAACGCTGCAAATTATTTCACAAAGGTTTATTATTTTTTTCAATTGAGTATGATCATAGTTTTAGTTGGCTAGCGTACGTCATAAGGCCCGTCCAGACTCCTCGGCGTGTCCTATTTCGAGTTGCCACAACCTATACTTCTATAATTATATACGCATGTTTATATTTCTCGATTTGAGCTCCTATCTATTCAAATAGTTATTGCCTTAATAATATCATTATCTAAGTACATACGCAAAGTCGAGAGGATATGTTATTAAATATGCGTAGGAAAAGCTTTGGTATTAACACACAAATATGACCTTGAAAAAAACATATATTCATGCCTCGAAGGAACGCCGGCGCCGTATCCACCACAAGGTGCCGCGGCGCCGGCGCCTCCTCTCACTCTACCCCCCGCTCACCCCCCTCGCCGCCCACCGTGACCCCCTGCCAAGCGTGCCAGGCGTGCGTGCGTGCGTAAGTCTAACAAAGCCTTGAAATGACACTTTTTCGCCCGTTTTTGGCCCATAGCATCTATGCGAGTAAAGCGATCGGGATGGTTAAACGTTAGGACCAACTAGACCCCAAATGGAGTCTATGGGCGAAAGGACGGGTTTTTAAGTCAATTCTTAGGCCTTTTATGGCCCGGACGGCGGACGGCGGACGGCGCACGGCGGACGGCGACGGCGGACGGCGGACGGCGAACGGCGGACGGACATTTCAAATTTGGATTCTACGCACCTTGAAACGTAAAGTGACAAAGTTTGAGGGGGGGTTATAAAAATTTTTTGCTATAACGATTACATAGGCTTATTATTGGAAATAATAAACCAATAAAATAAGCAGTTCTAAAATTCCAATTCTTTTTAAATATCCGACCTTAAATATCCATGCCCCTTTTGTAAGAAGCCCTATGGAGCGAGAAAATGTCCCAGTTTCAAGGTATCAAGGTTATGATTAACGTAGTCAAGTGACCCTTTGGTATGGTTAATGTAAAAGCCGTCTACCGGCTGCCCACAAACTCGAAAACTGTCCTTCACTGACCGTTTGCATGTATTGTAAACAGTTCCGCAACTTCCACATTCAATATCATCCTGGACAAAAAAATGGAGATCGGCGTTTTTGACTTCGCTATCAGGGTTCAAGTTGATAACTGACACACCGTTTCGATCCGAATTTAAATCTGCATAACCATCGGAAGCAAAACTCATGGATCCCTCCAATTTCCCGTCTGGTTTGGATGCTAAGGACCAACCTCGATCGGGAGCATCTCCAACCTCATCTGCCCGTAATGCCAACATCTCCGGATGCAAAATCAGGCTCGACAAAGTTCATATATCTACTAAATTCTACGACGCACGATGTTATCTCCTTCAGCTAGATGACCGTGATCGCCCGAGGACAGGCGATATCAAAAGGAGGGACATCAAAGTACTTTTGAGACATTAAAAAACTTAAAGAAGAGCATAGAGTTCTATGCTTGGTGTACTGTGGTCGAATGTGAATTACAAATCCATTTTAAAACCCACCACAAACTCATAGGAATTATTTTGGCTGTTTCATCTAAATTGCTTTCAAGCATTAAACAGGTATTTCTTATGCCTACTGCAACATCCGCGTCACCTTCCACTTCCACCCTTATCAACTTCTTCACAACTGCGTGTAAATGCGGAAGTAGGGGGAAACTGTACCAAAACTTTTTACACCCAAACTACGCACCAAACATGACGTCAGCTTCTGGTGCTTTTTGCGGGAAAAAATGCGCGGGGGGTTTAGCTAAGTGCGAATTTCTTTGCGCTTAAAATATGAACGTCAAAATCCTACGTCACGAGCCCCTAGGAGATGTTTAGGCATACTTTTCGCTCCGATGTGACGTCAGCCAGTGGAAAAAACGCGCGGGGGTTAAGCTAAGTGTAAATTTCTTTGCTCTTAAAATATGAACGTCAAAATCCTACGTCACGATGCACAGGAGGCTAAAAATAAAATAAAATAAAAAATGTGTAAAATATACTCTTGTACAGTTTTCCAAAAGCCAGCCATGTCGGAATTTTTTCAGGAAATTCATGAAAAAAAAAAGTCCAATCATGCAGCATGACCCCATGGGCGAATTTTTGAAGAAATCTTCGACATTTCAGTCGCTACTGAAATGGCTCACCTCGTCTGGATTGTAAGGTAAGTTGACAATTTACCGTAGATTACAATGGGAAATACCAAACAAAAGTATGAAAAAACGCTCATGGTCAAAGAGGATTTTATACACTGGCGACCGAGCACAATGCGCACTTTTCATGAATGCAGGCGTTTCTTTGCGAGGGAAAAAACACCTCCTGGGCCGTCGTGACGTAGGATTTTGAATGCATGTTCGTATTTTAAGCGCAAAGAAATTCGCACTTAGCTAAAACCCCCCGCGCGGTCTTTCCACGAAAAAACCGTCACAAGCTGACGTCACGTGAATAAGGGCGTTTCTTTGCGAGCAGAAAAAGCAACTATGCATTTATGCGTATAAGACCTTTTTTACCACGAAAAAACGCCACAATCTGACGTCACTGGGAGTTACATGGTAAGCACAAACTATCCAACGAATTAAAACCTCTTTGTCCTAAGGCTTTACGTTTTCAAAGTCACTGCCAGGCCCGCAAAATTGATAATTTTTCGTTAAATGTAATTCAAAGGGCAATTCATCTATAGGGCGACGTCACAGGCTGACGTCACATGGGAGTGAAAAAGTTTGCGAGCAGAAATGCACCTATGCAATTATGTGTATAGGGCTGACGTCACATGGGAGTGAAAAAGTCTACACCCTGACGTCACGTGAATAAGGACGTTTCTTTGCGAGCAGAAAAAGCACCTATGCATTTTTGCGTATAAGACCTTTTTTACCACGAAAAAACGCCACAATCTGACGTCACTGGGAGTTACATGGCAGGCATAAACTATCCAACGAATTAAAACCTCTTTGTCCTAAGGCTTTACGTTTTTTCAAAGTCACTGCCAGGCCTGCAAAATTGCTAATTTTTCCTTAAATATAATTCAAAGGGCAGTTTATCTATAGGGCGACGTCACAGGCTGACGTCAAATGGGGGTGAAAAAGTTTGTGAGCAAAAGCACTCATGCTATAGGGCTGACGTCACATGGAGCGAAAAGTATGCCTAAACATCTCCTAGGGGCTCGTGACGTAGGACGTTCATATTTTAAGCGCAAAGAAATTCGCACTTAGCTAAACCCCCCGCGCATTTTTTCCCGCAAAAAGCACCAGAAGCTGACGTCATGTTTGGTGCGTAGTTTGGGTGTAAAAAGTTTTGGTACAGTTTCCCCCTACTTGCGGATGAGGACATGCACAACTAAAGGGAGGAGGCATCTACCGAGCATTTTGCTAGTTCGGGTGTTATCTTGCTGTCGATGCACCGGCCTAATTTTCCCCTTCGACGCCGCCTCATCTTTTAATTCAGCCAATGTACAAGATATAGGTGCTAACCGTCAATGCCACTAGGAGCTCGGCTGAAAAGGGGAAACTGATCTATAGAAACGGACCAATTATTGAATTTGTTAGTATTCAATTGAGTTTGTATAAGATATGCACGTCTACTAGTCCAAAACCGATGGCGACAAGAAAAACGGATCTCAATTTGCGAAAATATGGCTTACAGCTAGAGGAGGAACCATATCGGCCCTTAACACTTTCATCCATGGCCAACTGAACCATGGTCGTCTGCTATCTCAAGGTGGATGGGTGTTACATGCAGATGTGGTTGAAATATAAGAGTTTGAGCGCCCAGAAACGACTGTTTTGTTGATCGCTGAAACTGTGGCCCATCATACCAGGATATTGATAGGTTACGTGAATTCAAGTCTGCTACCTTAGTATCGCTAGGTCTTTGCTACGGACGCAGTCCAAAAACACAAATTTTGGGTCAGCAATCGACTTATTGGTAAATAAATGAAATATGAGTCAGATGTACATGTAGATGTACTGTAGTTATTCAAATCTGCCACTCGAATATCGCCGGTTCGCCAATGTAGACGTCGTTCAAAAACACTGATTTGGATTGGGGTCAAAAAGAAACTCGTAGGTATACATATTACTCAAATTACGGCCAATATTAATTGGTTCAATAGGTAACTTAGAAATACACGTCTGCCATCGAAGCGTCACTGGCTTACTGGTGAAGATGAAGTCAAAACACTGTAAATCCTTGACACAAAGGTTTATTATTTTCCATTACAGATAACAAACCTGAGGCAGAATCCGTTGGTATCCCGGGTAAAATACTGTGAATCTGATTGCGTACTATTAGAATGATATAATCAGTCGTTATTGTACTATATCTGATCTGATTTATATTTTGATTTGATTTTTAGCGCATTTTCTTTTAAGAAAGAAAAAATGAGCTATTGTGTTCACTTTGTTCGCTGATGCTGTATGTATGTCCTCTTAAAATCGTTTTAAATGCCACTTCCCGACGTCCGATTTTGATGAAACTTGGTATGGGTGTAATCTGTAACATTGTGGAAATGAAGATGTGCCAGGGGTTGATGACGACTAAGAGGTCATTGATCAGCTGATTGAGCTCCCAAGCCATTTTGTCTCTAATTCAACGCAGGAAACGTCTACTATTTCACGCGGATCTCCTTACAAGAAAATACGCCATCATGTGTCTCATTTTGTGAGCACTGATCTACTTGTTTATTATTTTTTAATAACACTATCCCCCTCCCCCCAAAAAATCAAGGTCATGCCCTCACGACACTGGTACTGGTCCTGGGGGTTAGTATTACACGTCTCCTTCTCAAAAAATAGACGTCTATGTGAAAAACGGGCTTCGGATTCGGGTTCAGTACCTTCAAAAACCCACAGTACCAGCTTCGCCTTCAATTTTTTTTTTTTTTTTTTTTTTGCAGTGTAATAATTTAAATAATTTATAGTATTGACATGGGTTTCCACAACTTCACTGCTCTCCAGTCTGTGTGTCTTATCAAATGAAAGTCGTAGGACATCTAATTCTATATCTGAATTTTATATCACATGTCATTTTATTTCATTTTCATGTAATACATGTAATGAATTTCATCTCATATAATACATGTCATTTTATGACGGAAAATTCAAAATTGTCACTAGACCGCTCCTTCTCTAACACGTGACAGTTTTCTAAGGAAATTATTATTTCGTAAAATTATATTTAGGTAATTCACTAATAATAAAATTAGCGAGACTAATTGAATTCTGTATTATAAGGATATTATAATTAAATTGCGTTTAAGATTGAGTAGTCATGCCAAAATTAACCTTATTTAGACGAACCACCTCAGGTGTACGACGGGAGTCGTGTGTGGACAATTTGTATTTTTTGTCATAAATGCGCTAAAAATAAATTAAATTTCCTATGTTTGGTACCCATTAGTTACAAAGTTAGACTATCTACGACTTTCATCTAATGTTTTTCAATTGGTGTGACAGTTTCTGAGACTAAAGCTCTTAAAAAAATCCAAGTGAAACATTTCACCCAAATTGAAAAAAGTGCCGTTTTTTACAAGCGGTTGCATGATTACTCATATTTCAAATTTTAATAGGTTATTCTACGTAGAATTTAACTGCCGTGAATATTAGTAATAGATGTTTCCTTGCTAACTAGCTTAGTTTTGGCGTAAGATCAAAAATATAGAGAACAGTTCGAAAGTTGCGATGTTTTTTCGCAATAGCTTAGGTCGCCCAAGTAACTGGAATAAGCACACTTGGGTTTTTACTATACATGTTGACTCTAAAACTACGAAAATCGAAACAATCCGACCTTATGTTGAATGTCGCATTTGGATTTATTATTTTCAATAATGAGCCTTTGTATTTTGAAGATAAATAAACTTTTTTTCTCCTCTATTTACTAGACAATTTACTAGTAATGTGACATTTTCGGTTTTTTAAACATTATTATTACCTACACAATCATTTATTTATTTATAATTTTCATCACCATTTATCACATTCATTTGAAATTCCCAAATCTCGAGAAAAATAGGCAAGGAGACTAATAATTCCATACCACTTGACGATGAGAAACAAAAGAAATTGAATCCCAACTCAAACTCAAATATTCATAAGGCATTCATAAGACTTCAGATGTATAGATCCTGTAAAGTTAAGTTGGATCACATCCATCGAACTATAGGTATATCGAGGTATGTCGAATTATAGGTAGGTATCAACACATAATTGAAGAAATAGTAAGAGCAGCTGTGATCAAGTAGGCACTGCACAGGTACCTACATACCGACATTTCTTAAAGTATTGTTATACATTTTAGTAACATTTTAAAATTTTATTTATATTATTCTATTCCCCAAAATTTTAGAATTGAAACATTATTTGGAGCACTGACACAGTACAAAGCATGAAACGTCACTTGTCCGATAAGTGCAATCGACCGTTCCATCACACATTCCTTTGCACAAACAAGACGGTATGGAGTCTTCGGGCATTGCTGATTTCGTCACGAAACGAGGTGATAAGTTGCCGTTTTTGATTTACTATTTATTCAAAAGCGGCAGGATCCAATTTTGAGTGTAGTCCCAACTGCCAACACAAAAACGTGTTATTTTTAATACATCACTTTTCATTAATTTCTCTTCTCATGTTCACAGAATAGCTTTTGTTTTTGACTGGTACGATGAATTGTCCATAAAATATTTTGAGTTCAAATTATGATCGAAAGGCTACGAAAGTAAATAAGTAAAAATAGTAAACCCACGTAGAAAATCCCTAAAATCATTAGTTCATTTCTATATACTTAGCGAGTGAACAGAACTTGGCCCGGTGAATCGTGACAGTTAGTACCTACTCGGAAACCAGGGACAAAGTGAAAAGTCACGGATCCAGGGGTCTATCGTTAAATATCAAAACCACGAGTGATTGGCTGCTACATCGTTACTGAAAGCTTATGCCGCACAGCTCACAGCGGTCAGGAACTTGACAAAAGTTCGGCTGCGATGCCGACGAAAACCCATGGTGAATAACGATAAGAACTTCGCCTAAGAACCAACCACGGTATATGTGACGCCTATTTGTTCAAAATCGGACAACGGGAATCCCCACAATGTGGAAAATGTGGTCATCCAGATGGAACTCTACGTCACCTGATAATGGATTGTCCAGACCATGAACGGGAGAGACACCTTTTTTTAATATTTCAGCCACGAAAACAAATGTAAATTGGGAATTTTTATCCATTTTATCATCAAGGAATATCATAATTTATAGAGAACTTTTTAAAATTATGTTAAATTGTAGTATTAATATATGAAAGAAAATTGTTTTACTTACTACAAGCCTTGAATTGTAAATAAAAATATGTATGGCTGTATACAGAACGTAATGCCAAATAAATAAAATTAAAAAAAAAAAAAAGTACCAGAAAACCAAAAATTCAAACCCCAAAATCAAAGCGGTGCATCTCCAAAAACGGCGCATGAATTGAGAATGTATCGGTTACAACATTTTTTGACGTTCGATTATGACCCAAGCACAACGATAGGGTGGTTCAAAAAAAAAAAAAAAAGTTCTGGGATTTCTTGTCCCCATTGTTTTTTTTTTTTTTTTTTTTTTTTTTGCTTCCTCGGTATGTCAGGATGACACTCCTAAATTTTTAACAAGAAATATTAATCCTAATCACTTTACCTGGGTCGATTTTGGCCAGTTATCGACCGCTATCGTAAATCAACCTCTAAATTGGTGGCGAGGTGATGATTTGAAGGACTGATTTCAATTTTTTTTTTAGGTCAATTTATGGATTTTCGCATGCACTGAACACGATGAACTTATTTATTTTACGCTCCGTCCACTAGTTATCCGGTAAACTGGCAGAGGGCGCTGCTTGAAGATGAGTAAAAATCGAAAATTTCACCGAAAATACTGTCCCCTGGTTAAGAATTGTACTAGAAACATGCTATTATGGTCGGACAATATGCTTTGGCATGTTCCGAACATGATTCCGTTTTTTACTATACTTTTCCGCCGATGATTGCTTCGTTTATCGGTCATAAATCTCAAATTAATAGTAGGGTAATAGACAAATTCACCCTAATTTCACCGGAAATTATGTCGCGTTGATAATTTAAGGTTCTGAAATACCTTGTGCCGATAAAATTTGGTATTTTCCAGGATACTCGGTACAAAGCCGTTGGTAATTTGGCAAGGACTTGAACCGGCATTGTACTTATTCGCTTAACGACCCGATACCATTGTACAAGCTTTTACACGTGACCGATACCGCTGACAATAGGTAACCCTACGCTCAAACGATCCAATCACAGTTCAGACAATTCAAAACTTCGAATTTGACACCGAAAAACCGATGGAACTAAGGAATTTTACAGAAAAATTGGAATTTTTTTAAACTATTTTCTCCATTTTGCCGCTATAATTGGCAAATAAGTACAATGCCGGTTCAAGTCCTTGCCAAATTACCAACGGCTTTGTACCGAGTATCCTGGAAAATACCAAATTTTATCGGCGCAAGGTATTTCAGAACCTTAAATTATCAACGCGACATAATTTCCGGTGAAATTAGGGTGAATTTGTCTATGACCCTACTATTAATTTGAGATTTATGGCCGATAAACGAAGCAATCATCGGCGGAAAAGTATAGTAAAAAACGGAATCATGTTCAGAACATGCCAAAGCATATTATCCGACCATCTTACCATGTTTCTAGAACAATTCTTAACCAGGCGACAGCATTTTCGGTGAAATTTTCGGTTTTTACTTATCTTCAAGCAGCGCTCTGGGGACAAGAAATCCCAAACCTTTTTTTTTTTTTTTTTGAACCACCCTATCGTTGTGCTTGGGTCATAATCGAACGTCAAAAAATGTTGTAACCGATACATTCTCAATTCATGCGCCGTTTTTGGAGATGCACCGCTTTGATTTTAGGGTTTGAATTTTTGGTTTTCTGGTACTTCAGTATCGTTTTTCACCATGGGTTTTCGTCGGCATCGCAGCCGAACTTTTGTCTAGTTCCTGACCGCTGTGAGCTACAGCGGTTTTCCCTGCCCTTCATGCTTTCACAGGGTGTGTGTGACACCACAAGCAAAATTTTGACTAAAATATCTGAGGTGATTACCTTAAAACACTATAAACCAATAGACACCTAGCCTCACTTGGAGTTGGAAGACAAATTACAGAAACTCGGCTAAAAAATCTTGAGCATTTGTACTTAACGTTGATTTAAAAAAAAAAAAAAAAAAAAAAAAAAAAAAAAGAGAGAGAGAACAGCGCAGATGAGGCTAGATTCAATTGGCTGACGAACTCTCTCAGTATAATTGTAAACTTTTCCTGTGTACCTTGCACTTTAGATGCTTCATTGTTTGAGGTAATTATTACTTACATATTTTTGGTTGAGTGCTTTCGATTGTCAACTCTCAAAACTGGATCCTGCCTTGAGTAAATATGAAATCCAAAAAGGCAATTTATCACCACACCACTTTGTTTATGCAAAGGAATGTGTGGAACGTTCTCTTACTCTTGTCGAAAAAGTTACTTTTCATGCGTTTTTCAGCGTCAGTTCTCCGGAGAATGTTTCAATTCTTAAATTTTATTAAAAAGAATTATTTAAATAAAATTTTAAAATGTAATTAAAATGTAGAACAATGCTTTACTACATAGTGGCACGTAGAGGGTACCTATGCAGTGCCTACTTGAATATTTACAAGCATGTTCTTATTATTTGATCAATTATGTTATGTTGATACCTACCGATGCATGTGGTCGAACTTTCCTATAGGTACTCAGTGAATCCGCATTTTCGGCTAATTGTTCCTCTTGTAAATTTGGATCGGAAAGCGGGGGTCAAACCTGCTTCCTTCGTCAATAACTATTTCATAGCAATTTTCACAGATAAACGCAGTTATATCATTGTCATCAATAACAGATTTGGTTGATTTGCTACATGCTTTGTGGATACTGGTTCCGCAATTTATCATTTACTAATGATTAACAGGACGTTTCCATTTTTTCCTACCGTTACGTTACGGCGAAAATATTGATTTTCATGTACAACCAATGCGTTAGTAGGGAAGTGTAACTCCCTTAGTGATAGCAGGAAAACAATCGCCACTTTTGGTTTATTATTTCCAATAATAAGCCTATGTGATCGTGTAGCAAAAATTTTTATAACCCCCCCCCCCCCCCCCCCCCCCCCCCCTCAAACTTTGTCACTTTACGTTTCAAGGTGCGTAGAATCCAAATTTGAAATGTCCGTCCGCCGTCCCCCGTCCGCCGTCCGCCGTTCGCCGTTCGCCGTCCGGGCCATAAAAGGCCTAAGAATTGACTTAAAAAACCCGTTCTTTCGCACATAGACTCCATTTGGGGTCTAGTTGGTCCTAACGTTTAACCATCCCGATCGCTTTACTCGCATAGATGCTATGGGCCAAAAACGGGCGAAAATGTGTCTTTTTCGACGCGCGCCCGCCTGGCACGCTTGGCAGGGGGTCACGGTGGGTGGTGAGGGGGGTGAGCGGGGGGGGGGGGGGTGGAGTGAGAGGAGGCGCCGGCGCCGCGGCACCTTGTGGTGAGTACGGCGCCGGCGTTCCTTCGAGGCATGAATATATGTTTTTTTTTTTTTTTTTTCAAGGTCATATTTGTGTGTTAATACCAAAGCTTTTCCTACGCATATTTAATAACATATCCTCTCGACTTTTCGTACGTACTTAGATAATGATATTATTAAGGCAATAACTATTTGAATAGATAGGAGCTCAAATCGAGAAATATAAACATAGAAATATATAAATATAAATTATAAAAAATATAAATATCTATAAATTATAGAAGTATAGGTTGTGGCAACTCGAAGTAGGACACGCCGAGGAGTCTGGACAGGTCTTATGACGTACGCTAGCCAACTAAAACTACGATCATACTCAATTGAAAAAATAATAAACCTTTGTGAAATAATTTGCAGCGTTTTGGAATACTCTCATTTTATCACAACATCTCATGATCCCTCAGCCTCTGTAGTGTCAAGGAAAGCTGATTTAAAATTAATCATTATTAAATTATGTGACTGTAGAACCGTAAGTCTATCGTTCGGTTTTTTTTTTTTTTTTTTTTTTTTGTATTCCTTCTGTTATTTTCTGGCAAAAAAGAGTAGGCACTGATCAAGAGTTACATTTCCAGGTTGATCCCTAGGGGTTATTATCACATTATATCTCAATTTCGGAGAAAATAAATTATCGTAGTTCATAAAAACTATATCCACGATGACCAAACTGTTTTGCAAAAGAAAACCCGTACATTTTATAGAAAAAATGGGAATATTTCGAACTACTTCCGAAAAGTCGACTGCAGATAAACAACATTCACAGCAGGTTAACACAAATGAATGTCATAAATGTGAATGAATAAATTAATGTGGTAATTGGTGATGAGAATTATAAATAACTGATTAAGATATTATTAATAATAATAAAATAATAAAAACGGAAAGTTTCACATTACCTGTCTCTAGTTAAGTTAAGTTAGAAAAAAGGAATTTTTTTCAGTTTTTACCTTATTTTAAATTAAACCTGATAATTTTAAAAGTATTTTGCTAATAACCAAAGTATAGCTGGTTTAAAAACGAATAATTTGAGCCTAAAAACGATTGTTTGCGTTGGGCCATTCGTAAACTAGTAGGGTCAAAATGGAACGCGCTCCCATGCGCTCTTGTATCCCCCCCTACTTTCCGCGACCACTCGCGGCGCATCATCCATTTTTGAGCAACGTATAACTAGGTACTGGAATAATGCATAAAAGATGTTACTTCATCACGTATGTACCATCTTGAAATACTTCTGTGGAGATGATCTTGAATTTTATTTTACCTTTTGTTGCATAACTGGAACTTTCTATTCCATTCCAGATTTTCTAAAGTCCCAAAAATTCGCCTAAATGGATGATATTACGTAAAAGAGGACTATAAAAGATTATCTAGGGTCCCCTAACACTCCTTGAGAGTATTCGGTCAATTAGATTCAGAGTTTCTCGTGTGTTAAACCAAGTTGATATCAATAAGGCGATAAAATGCATGGCAAACCTTCCTAGAAACCTCTACCCAACTACCCTCCAAGTTTGAACATAATCAGACCAATAGATCGTAAAAAATCGACGTTGCTAGAATCTGACGTTTGCGAATGCGCGCACCCTATTATTGATCCGACAACTATGCAATTTAAAGGGAACCATCAAGAAGCTAACCCACACAAAACCAGAAAATTCCATAAAAATCAGTCCCTTAGTCTCCGAGTTTCACAAGTGTCAAACAATTTTATTTTTGCGCATGTACAATGGTCATTACTCAATCAATCGCAATAAAACTCATAGAGCATATTTCTGATACGTATAGCCAACTACCCTCCGGGTTTGAACAAAATCAAACCTATAGATCGTAAAAAATCGACGTTATTTTATGAATTCACGTTTGAGCTTGCTCACACGTCATTATTGATTCGATTGTAATGAAATTCATAGGGGAACATAAAGAGGCTAACCAACACAATCCCTGAAAATTTCATCAAAATCGAACGAAAATTTAGATTTTCCTGTGCTTTTGACTGGGAGTAGTTGTGTAGTCGTCCAACACATGGTCGGTGAGGCTCTCAAGCCGCCCGACCGCACGCCCAACCCTGAGACAGCGTTCCAGTTGTTTTAGTTCTTTGCTTTTTAAAAGAGAAGAGGTGGGGAGAAGACGAGGTTATTTAGAGCAATGGCCGACCCTGCCAGATCTCCGGTAGCCATTCAGTAAGCAAAATAGAATGTGTATATTATTATGTATATTATAATATACACGAAACACCCGACAGCGGCGAAGCACGCGGAAAAACGATGAACTACAGCTGTATATTTGTGATCCATAATCCATCCAACTGGCACCCACCTCTCAAACTTCAAAGGCTCTTTGTTCGTCACTGAATCAATGTAACATTGTGATTATGAATCCTTATCATCCAGTAGAGCCTAAATTAAATAGAGAAAATCGTTTGTGTGTTTATTGTTGAAGTTAAGGTAAGATATGAGGGGTTGACAATGTGGCACCCTTATACGGGTGCCATAAAAATGAGGGTGCCACTTCGTATGCTGTTTTCATTGTTTCGGGTGCCACAGAGCTGGAATATATATATATATATATATATATATATATATATATATGTATATATATGTATGTATATATATACATATATATATATACACGTGTATAAAGCTCGTTTACTACATTGAGCTAGATCCTACTCATTTGCTACCTCCAAGCCATGAAGCCTTGATGTAGCAAACGAGTAGGATTCGTTTACTTAACGAAGGGATTTCAGATATCCGGTTTTTCTGTAGAACTAGACGAATCCTACTCATTCGCTACACGAAATCAGGGATGCCAACCCTTTTTTATATTTCTGTTTTCCCAGTAGCTCTCATCAGAATCCAACTAACTTCCTTCTCCAGACGACGGATGGTTCGTCTACGTATTGTCTGACAGACGAGTGGGCAGTGTAGGATCTAAATTACTTTTGTCAACAACAATGGAAAAATGAGCGCCACATTGGCGCATGCAAGTTCTCGCGCTTTTTCTTTGCCAGGGAGATGTAGAATGTATGAGTGAAGCCCAAGTGGGAAGTTGAGAATCTATATCTCATTTGTCAATTTATCATGGTCCCGAGGACCCGGGCTGGTAGAGAGGGGATATATTAGAATTATTGACATGGATATGTCTTTGCTATGGGGGAGCAACCAAAAATTTTCCGTGACGCAAAATTTTGTCACAATTTCAGTGTTTTTCACGTACAACCCAGCGGTTGCTAGGGGAATGGAACTTCCGCAGTTTTCATCGCACAAAAATCGTTCGCCACTCGTTGGAAAGCGCTTGATTTATGTGATAAATGTTCACATCTCAAGCTACCAATTTCCGCCTCCTTACGTACCTGGCTACATTCCTAAACTAAGTTGATTGGTCTATAAACAATTTTAATAAGCCGGTTACAATATTCTTAACGTACCTAAAGCAATAGCATCATGTACTTCACTCCATAGAAAAAATTTTCATCCTCTTGACAACAGTCGACTGTTAACAACAACTCATTGTAGTGGCTTCTCTCAACAGTTGTAAGTAAACATTTCTGTAAGTAAACGCTCAACATTTCTATAAGAAGTAAACCGTTGTTTTGTTGGAATTAGTCGGGATGCGACCCAGGGATTTGTTTAAAGTTAAAGGATTTGTTTACAACTCTCGAGGACAACCGTTATGAAATCCCCAATCACATATCCATGTAACATGGTAGGTATCTGCTTGTAAAACGGATAGTGGAACTCGTTTACGAGTTAAGCGTGGACGTTTCCTCCTGCTTTTATTTCAGCTTTGTAAAATTGAGAAAAAAATCGTTTCGGCTAGTAAAAATCGCGATAAATTCATTTTTCATGGTCCCGAAGATGTGGGAGGTCAGGGAAGGGGTAAATATGAAGATTATTATATTTCTGCTTTTTAAAATCAGGAAAAACGTTTTCCACTAGTAAAAATTGCGATGAATTCATTTTTCAAGGTCCCGAGGACCTGGGAGGTCAGGGAAGGGGTAAATATGAGGATTATTGTATTTCAGCTTTTTAAAATCGGAAAAAAAAGTTTTCCAATAGTAAAAATCGCGATGGATTGAATTTTTATGGTCCCGAGGACCAGGGAGGTCATGGAGGGGGTAAATATGAATATTATTATATTTCAGCTTTTTAAATTCGGAAAAAAGGTTTTCAAAAATCGGGATGGATTATGATTTTTCATGGTCCAGAGGACCATGGCGGTCAGGGAGGGGGTAAATATGAATATTATTATATTTCAGCTTTTTAAATCGCGATGACTTCATTTTTCTTGGTACCGAGGACCTGATTTTTTATGGACCAAGTAGGTCAGTTCAGGGGGTAGGGGGTATATATGATGGTTGTTATATTTCAGCTTTTTAAAATCGGGGAAAAAGTTTTCCAATAGTAAAAAAATCGCGATGCATTAATTTTTCATGGACCGGAGGACCAGGGAGGTCAGGGAGGGGTGAAATATGTATGAGGTTATAATATTTCGGCTTTTGAAATCGGAAGAAACGTTTTCCACTACCTAGTAAAAATCGCGATGGTTACATTTTTCATGTCCTGAGGACCTGGGAGGTTAGGGAGGGGGTATATATGAGGTTATAATATTTCGGCTTTTTGAAATCGGAAAATACGTTTTCCACAAGTAAAAATGCGATGATTTCATTTACATGGTCCCGAGGACCTGGGCGGTCAGGGAGGGGGTAAATATGAGGATTATTATATTTCAGCTTTTTAAAATCGGAAAAAAGTTTTCCACTAGTAAAAATCGCGATGGATTGAATTTTCATGGTCCCGAGGACCAGGGGGTCATGGAGGGGGTAAATATGAATATTATTATATTTCAGCTTTTTGAAATCGGAAAAAATGTTTTCCAATAGTAAAAATCGCGATGGATTAATTTTTCATGTCCCCGAGGACCTGGGAGGTCGGGGAGGGGGTAAATATGAGGTTATAATATTTCGGCTTTTTGAAATCGGAAAAAACGTTTTCCACTAGTAAAAATCGCGATGACTTCATTTTTCATGGTCCCCGAGGACCTGGGAGGTCAGGGAGGGGGTAAATATGAAGATTATTTTATTTCTGCTTTTTAAATTCGGAAAAAAGTTTTCCACTAGTAAAATTCGAGATGAATTCATTTTTCATGGTCCCAAGGACCTGGGTGGTCATGGAGGGGGTACATATGGATATTATTATATTTCAGCTTTTTAAAATCGGAAAAAAGTTTTCCAATAGTAAAAATCGCGATGCATTAATTTTTCATGGACCGGAGGACCAGGGAGGTCATGGAGGGGGTATATATGAATATTATTATATTACAGCTTTTTAAAATCGGAAAAAAGTTTTCCTATAGTAAAAATTGCGATGCATTAATTTTTCATGGACCGGAGGACCAGGGAGGTCAGGGAGGGGGTATATATGAGCTATGAGGTTATAATATTTCGGCTTTTTGAAATCGGAAAAAACGTTTTTCACTAGTAAAAATCGCGATGGATTCATTTTTCATGGTCTGGAGGACCAAGGCAGTCAGGGAGGGGGTAAATATGAATATTATTATATCTCAGCTTTTTAAAATCGGAAAAAAAGTTTTCCAATAGTAAAAATCGCGGTGGATTGAATTTTCATGGTCCCGAGGACCAGGGAGGTCATGGAGGGGGTAAATATGAATATTATTATATAATATTATATAATGCGAAGAAGCTTTTGGCAGACTTTTTTGTTGTAATTATTGACAACGATGGTAGGTAGCTGTAGTAGAGGAAGATATTTAAATAATAATGACATTTTATTGATAAGGCAAGAATTTGAGAATAATAAATATAGATAATACACAGAAGAATATTAATTATAGTAAAGATATTAGTGCATTTGAATGGTACCTATAGTAGGTACCTACCTATACAGTCATGTTGAAAATGCGAGGAAGTTTTTGACAGACTTTTTTTTATAATTATTGAAAATAATGGTAGGTAGGTAGGTAGCTGTAGTAGAGGTAGATATTAAAATAATAATCACATTTTCTCGATAATGCAAGAATTTGAGAAAACCAGGTTGTTTAGGACGTTTTTGAAACGTGGAAACTTTCCCAGGATGGGTCACAAGGCAGGACATGACCAAGCCCAACACCCTCCAAACCATAACATGTCCTGGGAAACCAGAACGGATGGCAACCCTTACCTATCTACCCAGCATGTAAGGTAAGGTACCTTCCTTAGTAGGTAAGTAAAGGTCTACCCAACATAGATACGAAGGAATGTAGCTAGTTAGGTATGCAGTAGGTACCTACCTTGTTCAAATTCCCTACTAACATCTTCGTTATCAACGTTATTATTATTACAAACATTACAGTTGATAGAGAAAACCAGGTGTGCTAAAGACCACACGGGAGAAGTGAAAACTTCTATGACGATTTTCTGCTAAATATTATAAATATAAAGTATATTATGGAAATGATTTTGGTTGCCGAAAAAAAATCTTGTAAAGACCAATTTCAAAGTAGGTATACACAATTTTTGTTCAAACTTAATTAAACTTTTCTTACACATAAACTAGTCACAACATTGTTTCAATATTTTCTGTTTACATTAGGTAGGTATTATTTTATTCTTTATTCATTAACCGTCAACAATAGTGTTATCATTATTACAGTCATCTGACGACTCTAGAAAAGAAATTATTGGCTAACTGATATAAGAGATAAATGTTCTTGACTCATTTTTGTGTAGGTAATTTTCTGTTATGGTGCGCGTCTACAATTACTATCAAGCAAGATTAACTTCTCAATCAAGTGACAACAAAACAAGCGGCATTGTTTACTATATCCATTTATAACATAAATAAATATAAAACTGCGACTTGAATAGAAGAACAAGTACGAAAGAAATGCGTGATAAATCGAGAGCTTTCCAACGAGTGGAGAACGTTTTTTGTCCAGTGACAAATAAAGAAGTTTCACTTCCCCAACAACGGCTTGGTTGTACGTGAAAATCAAAAGAAAAAAAAAAACGGAAATCATCAGAAACCTAACGCTTGCATACGAGTCTGCAACGCATTGGGACATTTTCATGTGTTTACCTATGAATGGTCAACGTCATTTCTGATGGTCATAATCATCGTTGTGGCCACTTTTTTCGTGACGATTTTTTGTTATGTGCCATATGAGAGACATGAAAATGTCAAAAACAGCGTGACGGAAAAAAAAAACGTGACGGTAAAATCGTATTTACGCTCCCCTAAATTTTTCGACTGTGCGCCTATAGAAGTTTACACTTCAAAAACCTGTGTCAGTGTCGTTACTATGACATGCGTGAGCTTGATTTGGGGCCCCCTCCAGGATTTCACACACACACACACACACACACACACACACACACACACACACACACACACACACACACACACACACACACACACACACACACACACACACACACACACAGTAACAGGTCGGCTCATCAGTGACGTTAAAAAAATTTCACAAAAAGTAAGTAGTAGGTACTCGTACCTACTACTTACCTAGGAAGTACCTACGTGATACCTACGTGGGTGCCAACCGAGCAGCTCTAACCGAATACCTATTCCTGCTCCGAATAGCTGCTCTTGAGCTGTTGTCAAAAGAATCCGCTAGTAGCGCTGGCAATCCGTCCTTTTCGTAGATCGACTTGAGGCAGCTACTTGTTCAAACCCTCCTTCAGGAGGTTTTATTATCATAACATTTTAAGTAGTTGATCAATTTTCACACTCCAAAGCTTGATTAGTTCAATTTCGTTTGTAGTTATTCCTCGAAGAAAGAAAATTTTAAACTGAATTTAAATTGTATGAAAATAGTCAAGATTTCATGGTTTTCTAACACTTTCTCAGGTAGAGTGGGGGGGGGGGGGGGGGAGCCGCCGTCACCCTCAAGGTCACTTCGCCACCACCCCTCACCCCCCAAAGACAAGCTCCCCCTCGGCGCCACTCCGCCCACTGCATCTCGTAGGTAGTGAAGTTGGTAGAACATCAAGAGCGGCCGTCAGAATATTCGGATGGCACTCACTGTCACTCCTCCCCCGCCGACAGACCTAACCACGGCTCTGGAGCTTTGATCCTCCAATGCCGAAAATTTGCTTGCTTTTACTTATTTCTCGCTCGATTTTCGTATTTCCTCGAACGTTTGTTAGTAAATCTGTGTAGGCAATGAATCAATGCCATACCAGCTCCTCAAACAATCCATAAATTTCTTTTTTTCTGGACACATCATAACTACACAATCCCTGAACCTGGCTTGTCGAAGCGTGGAAAACCCTATTTCTGTATTGGAATTAAAAATACATTCACAATGAGAATCAGAAAATTAGAGAACATGAAAAATAAAGGTAAAAACTTGGACAAATTACCTATTCATTCCAAAGGACAATAAAAATCGCGTAACCTACATAGGACAAAAATAGAAATAGGAAAAATTAAGAAAATATTTAAACCTGTAAAGCAGCATGATCATGAGAAAATTTTCTTGATTGATTTCTCGTGTCATATTTACATTGAATTATTTGAAATGTGAGCACTTTAGCGCTTTTAAATGGTATTATAAATGTTATGAGAAAAAACTTGTTCTCAATAATAATCAGCTTTTTAAACAAATTTTGGATTACAACACCTTTTTTTGTGCAGTTTATACCTATTGATTTTATATAATGACATTTTAAAAGTGCATTTTAGGCATAATTTGATGAATAAATTTGTTAATGTTGGAGTTCATTGTTGATGATGTTCTTGTGAGTGATATTAGCCAAAAAATATATAAAATTATTCTGTACCAATTTTAACCACTTTTAGGTAAAAGTAGGGGGAAAAAACTTGATTTATTCAGCACATTTTTTGTTATTTGTCCCATTCATTGTGCTCATCAGCATTGTACATCATTATGTGCTTATTTAAATGCTGCCCAATAAAATCGTCCTTTCTTTCAGAATGCTTGATTTTTTTTCTCGGAGAAAAAAAACGGATTTTATCTCAAACCTAAGGAGAGTTATTTTCTGGAAATAAATATATTTAATTTAAATATAATTATTTTATTTATATATGTAATTAATATTCATATTATATTTTAAATCAAAAATTTAATAATACGTTAATTTTATTTAAAATTAACTACCTGTTTATTAACGTCCATCGTCCCTCCCTAAAACGACCTAACGACCTCCCTTTTAACAAAACTTATTTGCGTTTTGTTTTGAAATTGCAATCAATAACATGCGATGCGAAATCAATGTGATGCGATTAAGAAAACAATCTATTATGAGCTAAGGAATTAACTCTGATTCACTACTTATACTAGATGCTATGGATTCATCAGCCAATTACGATGAGTTCATAAAAAGAATGATGACTTTTTAAGACGCTCCTCTTAAGCGAAGCTTCATCAATAGAGGGACGGCCTATTGGAATTGATTCAGGCGGTGTTGTACAACCCAAGCTCGAGAAAAAACACTCCACTTAATCTACTAAAAAAAAGTCTGCCAAGTTGGGTGAGCAGTTTAGCTTCCTTACATATTGTAACAAGGACGTATAGAATTAGTTGAAGAAAAAAGTAGGTACGCCTCGAGAGTTCTTATAGGTCAACGTTATAAGAAATTTTTATTAGCGCATGTGCACAGATTACTATTAATCCCATGGCGGTGAAATTTATAGGTGAAAGTCTAGGGGCTACACCGCACAATCCTTGAAAATTTCATTAAAATCATTGGTTCATCAGTTTCGGAGTTTTGTCTGTGCGCTATAGTTATTACTCCACAAACAACGATATAATTCATAGGAAATTTTTCTGGAACGTATAACCATCTACTCCCCGAGCTTGAAAGAAATCGAACCAATAGATGATACGAAATCGCCGTTATAGTAAATTAACGTTTGCGCATGCGCACAGACTAGTATTCGTATGACGGCAATGAAACTTATAGGGAACCGTCTAGAAGCTATCCCGCACAATCACTGAAAATTTTATCAAAATCGTTCCATTAGAAACGGAGTTATGCCTGTGTCAATCTATATTAGTTGTGCGCATGCGCAATGGTTATTACTCTACCTATTACAATATAATTTATACGGCACTTATCTAGAACATATATATCTACCCAATTACATTCCGAGTTTAAACTTGATCGAACCAACAGATGATAAGAAACCGACGTAAAGAGAAATTCACGTTTGCGCATGCGCACAGGCTATTATTGATTCGACGGCATTGAAAATTATCGGGGTCGCCTCGGAGCTAACCCGCACAATCCCTGAAAATTTCATCGGGATCGGACTGAAACTTGGTATAGTTTTGGGCGTGACGAGGATTTACTACAGACAGACACGGAACCAAAATTGATCAGCAAGCTCTGAAACGCAAAAAGCGAGTGTAAATTTTGATTTTGGAGGTCAACAATTTTTTCGACTTCAATCACGAACACAAAGCCTTAGGTAGTGAGGAAGCGAAAATAAATCATTCAATAAATACAAATAACCACATACAAATCCATTTCAGACCATTCTAAGACCGAATACGTGGAAATGAAAAACCATAGGGGTAAAATTGTGTGGCCCCCTCAGCCTTGGAGGGGGAAAAAATTGTGTTTTCACCGGGTAAATCATTGACGCTCTTATCCATAAACTAACGTACTCATAATAATAATAATAATATTTGTAAGAAATAACTTGGAGTCAAGTAATCCAACGCATAGCAACTGTTGTTAATAAAATATAAGCGAAGGTTTGCTACAAAGTTTACCGTTATCGCATGTCGTTTTTTCGTTACATAATTTTGTGTCGGTTTTTAACCGGTTGGTGATATCAAAAACACATTAGGTTAAAAGAAAATGTGTGTTTGTATGTGAGATAAGTTTTGTTGCGGTCCACTCGATTTTTAGGTGCGCGTACAATTCCGCTCTAATAATGCACAAATTGTGAAATACCGAGTTTTGAAGATATTCAATTGCCACATGAAGATATTCAATTCGTTAATAATGGGTCGATAAACAGTAATATTTTTTTTTTTTCAATCTTAATGTTTTTTGTAAGGATCTCAAAAATGTAAAATTTTATGAAGAAATGACCCACCACTCGATTTTCTAAGTGCTCGTAAGCGGGCGAAATTCCGCTCTAAAAGTGCAATAAATGTGAAATACTGAGTTCTTGAAGATATTCAATAGCAACATGTAATACATGATTTCGGGGTTATTTTGTCGTGCTGAACCTAGTAATGATGTTCATTTATTGATATTTGCAATACCAACTTGTAAAAACACCAAAACCACTTCATTTTAGTGGGTACGCTTTGTGCTGTGTGGAAATGGGTAAGATAAGTGCAATTATGGTCAATCTTTCGGCGTTTTCCCAAGCTGGTGTAGAAAATATCAATAAATAAAAATTAATTATGACGAGGTTCAGCAAAAAAAAAAAAAAAAATACCCCAAAATCAAAATCATGTATTACATGTGGAAATTGAATATCTTTAAAAACTCAGTGTCTCACAATTTTTCACTTTTAGAGTGGAATTGCGCACTTTTGGAGCGGAATTGCGCCCACAAACGCGCACTTAAAAAAACCGAGTGATGGGTCATTTCTTCATGATATTTCACGTAGAATTTGAATCTGCAATAAAAAAGGGGGACATTTGTAAAAATTAAGTTAGTGTTAATAGCGTGCAATTACGCGCTAGTGGTCGGTTCGAAAGTATTTTTCCTGAATTCCGCACAAAAAATATAAAGAATGGCGTTGGGCCTATTTTTTTTTACCCAATCAAATAAGGAAATGCGGGAGGATAGACCATAACTTCAGAAACACTCGGTGTATGCATATATACACGGATCCGTACAAATATATACTCGGATATATGTGTCAGGAGTTTCAAACTTCACCATGGAAGAGGGTGAATGGAGGGGGTAATAGTAAAAAAGCCGTAATGTTTTAATTCTTCTCCTCTGAGTTCGTGATTTTTTTGTTTTTAAATTAAGAATTTGGTCTAGTTTAGGAAAATAGGTATATCAGAAGTTACACACTTCATGATGGAAGGCGGTGAACGGAGGAAGTGATATCGATTACTTCCGCGCCCACAGTTTCAATTATTTGTTCGATTCAGATTTTAGTCCAGTCATGCAATTTTATTGTTGTTTTGTTGTTGTTGGGGAAGGGGGGGGGGGGGGGCAGATAAAATAATGACATTCATATTCTTTCCTCTCATTTTAATTCTCACTAAAATTATATCCAATTATATCCATTCATAGGGACGTCCCTGTAATGCTTACTTACCAATATGTTTTGAGCTTTCCTATTATCAAGTAGGAACCTTGTTATAAGCTATTATTCATGAAAAGCAGTAACAAACCCGTGTTGTATTTGGAAATAATGCAGTCATTTTTAATGTTTAATATAGATAAATATTTGTTACATTATACATTTTTGTAATTTTGAATATTTGTGTTCCTATCAACGTATACTATTAAACTTTTTCATTCATTTGCTACCGGAGTGAAGTTAGCAATAGATTCCAGCAACGGAAAATATTGCCAAGAGATGTTAGCAATACTCTTTAGCAATAAAAATTTTTTTTCTATTTTCGTCAAAGTAAGGTGTTATGATAGTAGTACGGAAAGGTTCAGAAAGTTAAAAAAATGATGAAATCTCAAAAAATTGAAATTGTTGAAAATTGGCCTACAAATGAGTTGCTAAGTGAATTTCCAATTAATTCTGCATTTTTATCCGTTTCATAGATATTCGAACGCTCCAACGAATTTTTTAGGACATTTTTTTTTTTTTTTTTCAATTTTTTTCGAAAATTTTACAAGTCCCCACCAGCCGATCCGTTTACTAGGAGAAATTACAAATGACCATATTTCCGAAACCAAGTGCGGTGCCACCTTGAATTTTGGACGGATTGTGTACAGATGCAGTACAAAGAGATTCACGGGTCTAAAAACACCCCGGGCGTCCGCAGGGGCGCGGTGGTGGGGGGATCAATTTTTTCTATTGCTAGATCTTATTTTTGATGAAAATGATAGAAAGAGGCGCGGTGCCACCTTCAAATTCGGGTCGTGGTTGCAGGATGACTATCCGAAGACGTGAGATCCTCCCACATTTTCCCGGGAGCCCGTAGGAGAGGGGGAAAAATGATTAAATCTCCAAAAATTGAAATTGTATAAAATTGGCCTACAAATGAAATGCCTAAGTGAATTTCCAAGTTATTTCTGCATTTTTATCCGTTTCATAGATATTCGAACGCTCCAAACGAAATTTTTTGAGGAAATTCAGTAAGCAATTCATTTGTTAGGCCAATTTTCAACAATTTCAATTTTTGGAGATTTAATCATTTTTTCCCCCTCTCCTACGGGCGCCCGGGAAAATGTGGAGGATCTCACGTCTTCGGATAGTCATCCTGCAACCACGACCCGAATTTGAAGGTGCCACCCCGCCTCTTTTTATCATTTTCATCAAAAATAAGATCTAGCAATAGAAAAAATTGGTCCCCCCACCACCGCGCCCCTACGGGCGCCCGGGTGTTTATGGACCTCTGAACCTCTTCATACTGCATCAGTGCACAATCCGTCCGAAATTCAAGGAGGCACCGCACTTGGTTTTGGAAATATAGCCATTTGTAGTTTCCTCTAGTAAACGGTTCGCCTGTGGGACTTGTAATAATTTTGAGAAAAAATTAAAAAAAAAAAAAAAAAAATTCTCAACAATTTGTTGAAGCGTTCAAATATCTATAAGACGGATAAAAATGCAGAAATAACTTGAAAATTCACTCAGGAACTCATTTTTAGACCAATTTTCAACTATTTCAATTTTTGGAGAT
>JAUMHS010000013.1:9460898-9708398 GCA_030762985.1 Adelphocoris suturalis
ATCTGCTAGATTTGAACTCTCGCAGATATCTCTGGTCGATTTTCACATCTTTCATCATTTTTTAACGCCCACTAACGCACAGATCTTTCCCACAGATATCGTTCAAAAACGCGATATCTGTTGCAGATATCTGCTCGTGTATGGCTACCTAATAGTGAATCCACTGCAGCAGAGTTTTTGCAAAAAGTCCTCGTCATACCAACGGTGCACGAGCAACCACAAAATGCGGTTGGTTTACGCAACCACAAAAATGCAGATTAGTTGGAAATGTAGATCAGAATGAAGTGTATAGTTTGGTGGTCTGGATGCTTGCAAGCTCGCATCTCAAAAATACATAACATCAAGTAGTCAATCCCTACCTAACCCTATAGTAGAAATGAAAAAACACTATGTAACGCTCCAGGAATATAACTCTCACAGTCGAAGAGGTTTGGTCACCCTGGCCTCATAGCTCTGATCGTTAGAGTGTCGCAACTTCGGGAAATTAATAATAATTTCTCGTAGTTGTGACGACGCGAGTTTGAACTCCTGTCGAGGTATCAAATATTTTTGGGCCGTTACAATGGCACAGTCAAAATAGGACCCGAAATCATACGAAACAATAACTAATTAATTCCCTCTCGAGCCAAAACATCACATTTCCTGTTGTTATGCCTTTCACTTCCTCGCTCACTTGAGTCAAAACACACCGTGAAAATGACCTCGCTCAACTGCTGACTTGTTCCAGCGAGTATCTGCTTAGCCAGCGGCCTGCAGTTTCACTCGTCATTCGTCCGACCCCAAACCAGCCGAGACGGCAGGTATTTGACTCCGGGGAAATGTTACGCTCCAGGAAAATAACTCTCACAGTCGAAGAGGTTTAGTCACCCTGGCCTCATAGCTCTGATCGTTAGAGTGTCGCAACTTTGGGAAATTAATAATAATATCTCGTAGTTTTGGACGATGCGAGTTCGAACTCCTGTCGAGGTATCAAATATTTTTGGGCCGTTACAACTAGAAACAGTAGAAATTAGAAATGATTGATTCCTACCAGTTAAATTGGAAAAACAGTAGAAATTATAAAACCGCTGGAAAACTGCGGAATATTGAATGTGTACCTACTAATTGATACATAATCGCATTTTTCGATTATCTCAATAATCGAACATTCCGGCCCTATAATGCAACAGTACCAAAACCACCATGAAAATCTCCCGTTGGAAGAGTTGGTTCAATTCTGCCCCACCAAACTTCTAATATATTTTTACTTCTCCGCTTTGGGAAACTTTCATCAGTTGAAATTTCATACTTTTGACCTCAGATGCTGATTAGGCGCACTTGAAACCCCCCAACAGCAATTTTCAGCTCAAAATACCGATTAGTTCGGCCGATAAATGTGTGGGAAGACCATGCGTGACGTAGTAGGCAGGGGGCTGTGACGTCACAGGGCAAATGAATTTCTTCGGCTGTTTTGCTGGTCAGATACCCATCATATGGCACCTTTTTGGAAAGATATCGCTAAGATTTCTTATTTGCTCTAAGAGCAAATAAGAAATAGGTAACTATGAAATATCCCTATTCGAAGAATTGATAGATTTTAGGGCTCCCACAAGCTACTATGTTCTCTTGGAGAATTTAACAATTTCATCTTCCTGTTGTATTCATTCTTTAGTTGATATAGTTTGAATATTGACTACTTTCGAGTCTTCTTCTCCTGAATATTGGCGAAATATCAAAGTTGTGTAAATTTGGTTCTCACCAGATGAGTGGTGGCAGCCTAGAATTAGGTATAACGTAGGTGTTCTGTTACTCTGTGGGCATAACCTTAGATTTGAATGTTTCTGTAAACTTAACCATAAAAACGCTGCAAATTATTTCACAAAGGTTTATTATTAGCGAATTTTTGAAGAAAATTAAGCTATTGCTCTCGCCTCAAAATTTGTAGAACGTGAATTTTTGAAAAGATTTTGTGCAGAAATCCGTTTTAGGGTATTCTGAATCATATTCTGAAGTTTAACGCATTTTTTTATGTATGTATGTATGTATATATGTGTCATTCCAGACGATAACTGTCCGTAGAATTGTGCTAGAAACTTAAAACAAATTTTAAAATGTTAAGGACACAAAACGAAAGTTCAAGTTCGTTGGCCAGCATGATCGGATTACATCTTCGGGTTGAAATTTTCAAAAATGTAGTCAAAAATGTCAAAATAGCCTGTTTTTTGCGATTTGTTGTGCGAAATAATTTTTTCAGCATACTAACATGTGGTATATTCGGAATCAGCGTAAAATTTCCTATAAGAATATGTATCAAGTTTTCAAAAATTTCAAAGTTGAAAAATCAGTCAAAAATCGAAATAATGCCGTTCGCTAGTTGTAAAAATCGGTGATATTTGCATGAAACATTGTCCAAATTCAGATTGAACTACTCTTATGGAAGTATACCTGTATAACCAATCCTAGAACCATGCTGTTTAAGGCTAGAACCATGCTGTAGATAGAATTTGATTCCATGTTTGTCTATCAAAATCATAAACTAAAATTTCTCTACACGATCAATAGCAACTGAAACGTCGAAGATTTCTTCAAAAATTCGCTCATGGGGTCATGCTGCATGACTGGACATTTTTTTTCAATTGAGTTTGATCGTAGTTTTAGTTGGCTTTGCGTCCTGACTCCTCGGCGTGTCCTATTTCGAGTTGCCACAACCTATACTTCTATAATTATATACGCATGTTTATATTTCTCGATTTGAGCTCCTATCTATTCAAATAGTTATTGCCTTAATAATATCATTATCTAAGTACGTACAAAAAGTTGAGAGGATATGTTATTAAATATGCGTAGGAAAAGCATTGGTATTAACACACAAATAAGACCTAGAAAAAAACATATATTCATGCCTCAAAGGAACGCTGTACCCATCTCATGGTGCCGCGGCGTATTACCTGTATATGGGTATAACACGTAAAAGTAATAAATATCCATTCTCCTACACCCCTCTGCTACGCCCCTGGTCACTCCAGCCACCACAAGGTGCCGCGGCGCCACCTCTCACTCCACCCCCCCCCCCCCCCCCCCCGCTCACCCACCTCATCCCCCACCCTGACCCCCTGCCAAGCGTGCCAGGCGTGCGTCTAACACGTCTAACAATCAAATCGTCGAAAAAGACACTTTTTCGCCCGTTTTTGGCCCATAGCATCTATGCGAGTAAAGCGATAGGGATGGTTAAACGTTAGAACCAACTAGACCCCAAATGGGGTCTATGTGCGAAAGAACGGGTTTTTGAAGTAAATTCTTAGGCCTTTTATGGCCCAAACAGCGGACGGTCATTCCAAATTTGAATTCTACGCACCTTGAAACGTAAAGTGACAAAGTTTGAGGGGGGGGGTTATAAAAATGTTTTGCTTCACAATCACATAGGCTTATTATTGGAAATAATAAACCAAAAGGGTACTTCGATGAAGATCATACGTTGCTTACAGGTAAGCTAGTGTAATCCTACAGTGGTAAACATTAAATGGATTGGTTCATCTCTTCGCCGCGTGGCGCGCTCGGGGCGTTTCACCGCCTTCTCCCCCTAGATGCTCCTTCCAGTGTGCTTCGACATGGAGGAAGAGATTCCATGCCTTCGAGCTTCGAGTTATTCGACGGTCGACCAACTGTTGCTTCGTTTCTTATACGCGGTTTAAGTTTTATCAAATCTCCATCTCTAAAGTTCTTTCATCCAGAAACTCCTCGTGGAAATTTATAATTTTGCTTTGTTATACGCTAGTGTCGGCATTGCTTGACTTCGTGTGTCCCTCGCCGTCATTGTCTGACATTATCGTTAGGTATCATTACCAGTCATTTATTGCTTTTTCGGTCCCGCGATTTACAAACGTTAGCTACGAAATATGGCCTTGTGGTATGGCGTTGAAATGCCGAAATGTATAGGTCTCTACGAAAAAGAGCCGGTCCTTTGGGACCCGGACCATTCTCAGTACGGACACGGGATAGAGTCTAGTGCAGCTTGGGAGAGAATAAGTGAAGAGATGGGCCCCACCTACAAAGTTGAAGATTTGAAACGAAAGATGGTCTCCCTGAAGGAGACGTATCGTACGAACAAACGGGAAAATACGATCCCAAACGATAGATTTCACTCCAAGTACTTCCATCAATTGGACTCTTTTCTTGGCAAAACGTCAACGTACGTCACAACCGCCAACTCAACTCGAGTAAGTACCACCCTTGAATTTACTCATTTTGACGTGGTTATGTGGATCATTCCCATACCAACCCTTCTAAGGTTATTAAGTTTACCGAAACATTCAAATCTAAGGTTATACCCACAGAGTAACAGAACACCTAGGTTATACTATAGATATACTCGTAGGTCATCTTGTGAGAACCAAATTTACACAGATATTTCGCCAATACCAGGAATCAGGAGAAGGAGACTCAAAAGTAGTCAATATTCAAACTATATCAACTAAGTAGGTATACAACAGGAAGATGAAATTGTTAAATTCTCCAAGAGAACATAGTAGCGTGTGGGAGCCCAGAAATGAATCAATTCTTCGAATGGGGATATTTCATAGTTACCTATTTCTTATTCGCTCTTAGAGCAAATAAGGAATCTTAGCGATATCTTTCCAAAAAGGTGCCATATGATGGGTATCTGACCAGCAAAACAGCCGTAGAAATTCATTTGCCCTCTGACGTCACACAGCCCCCCACCACCCTCAGCTACTACTTCACACCTGATCTTCCTATTGGCCAAACTGTTCGGTCTTTTGAGCTGGAAATTGCTCTTGGGGTTTTTTTCAAGTGTGCTGAATCAGCATCTGAGGTCTAAAGTGTGAAATTTCAACAGTTGAAAGTTTCCCATTGGGAAGGAGTAAAAATATATTGGTAGTTTGGTGGGGCAGAGATGTATCAACTCTTCCAATGGGGGATTTTCATGGTTGTTTTCTATTTGCTCAATAGGAAGATCTGAGCGATATCTTTCCGAAAAGGTGCCATATGATGGGTATCTGACCAGCAAAACAGCCGTAGAAATTCATTTGCCCTCTGACGTCACAGCCCCCCCACCACCCTCAGCTACTACTTCACACCTGATCTTCCTATTGGCCAAACTATTCGGTCTTTTGAGCTGAAAATTGCTATTGGGGGTTTCAAGTGTGCTGAATCAGCATCTGAGGTCTAAAGTGTGAAATTTCAACAATTGAAAGTTTCCCATTCGGAAGGAATAAAAATATATTGGTAGTGTGGTGGGGCAGAAATGTATCAACTCTTCCAATGGGGGATTTTCATGGTTGTTTTCTATTTGCTATATAGGAAGATCAGAGCGATATCTTTCCAAAAAGGTGCCATATGATGGGTATCTGACCAGCAAAACAGCCGTAGAAATTCATTTGCCCTCTGACGTCACAGCCTCCACCTACTACGTCACACCTGATCTTCCTATTGGCCAAACTATTCGGTCTTTTGAGCTGAAAATTGCTATTGGGGGTTTTTCAAGTGTGCTGAATCAGCATCTGAGGTCTAAAGTGTGAAATTTCAACAGTTGAAAGTTTCCCATTGGGAAGGAGTAAAAATATATTGGTAGTTTGGTGGGGCAGAAATGTATCAACTCTTCCAATGGGGGATTTTCATGGTTGTTTTCTATTTGCTATATAGGAAGATCTGAGCGATATCTTTCTGAAAAGGTGCCATATGATGGGTATCTGACCAGCAAAACAGCCGTGGAAATTCATTTGCCCTCTTCCTATTGGCCAAACTATTCGGTCTTTTGAGCTGAAAATTGCTACTGGGGGGTTTTCTACTCTGCTGAATCAGCATCTGAGGTCTAAAGTGTCAAATTTCAACAATTGAAAGTTTCCCATTCGGAAGGAATAAAAATATATTGGTAGTTTGGTGGGGCAGAAATGTATGAACTCTTCCAATGGGGGATTTTCATGGTTGTTTTCTATTTGCTATATAGGAAGATCAGAGCGATATCTTTCCAAAAAGGTGCCATATGATGGGTATCTGACCAGCAAAACAGCCGTAGAAATTCTTTTGCCCTCTGACGTCACAGCCTCCACCTACTACTTCACACCTGATCTTCCTATTGGCCAAACTATTCGGTCTTTTGAGCTGAAAATTGCTACTGGGAGGTATTCTAGTCTGCTGAATCAGAATCTGAGGTCAAAAGAGTGAAATTTCAACAGTTGAAAGTTTCCCATTGCAAAGAAGTATAGTTTTTATCGATTTTTCAGCGAATTTTAATTACCTACATTCTACACCATAATTTTATACATAAATTTTTGAATGTTCCATTTTATAGTTATTAAACTTAATTTAAGCAATATTCTGTTTACAAAATATGAATTCAACGATTTTTACCTGTTTTTTATCTCCCCTCAACGGCGGAGGGGGCACACCATTAAAGTTAAAATGAAAAAAATAAATGAAAGAAATGGGGAGGACGCCCAGGTTTACCCTATGCCGACCCTTATGATAAGGGAAGATGCAGGATGAGGAGGAAGAATGGGATGAAAGGAAGTGCCCCTATAAAATGACCACCAGTTTAAGTAAGAACCCCTCACGACGCGGGTGGCGATACCATGGAGTACTCCTGCCGAGATGCCCAACTCGAGTACCTTTGTGGTGCTTTTCCCGCGCCACGACGCGGTCGTGGCAATGACCTTGATGTTATTAGGTGCCACTCCTTTTAGCTCAGATATCGCTTGTCGCAGATTATTTCTATCATATTTACTCTTCTTAGCCTGCCAGGTCTGCTTCATGTCCACGCTGTCACTGACAGCCTGGACATCCAGGATTATAGCAGACCCATCGGGCTTGATCGCAGTCACTCGGCATGTGATATAGTCTCTCCCTTTCCACATCCCAACCGCTAGATGACAAAGCATCTGCTATCTGCTTGGCAACCGCATCGTGATGTAAAATGCGGCCACCGTGAGTACAAGGACATATAATGTAGCCACCCGGACAGTGTGAAAATGACGATAGTCGCGGGCCCCAATGCCCTCTGAAGCCCATTCCACCCACTGGATAGAAATGGGGGATTCAGAGTACTGTCGGAGTTCTTTACCTTCTACTGACTCATGCAGTGCGGCAGCGAACTCAGCAGATGAGCTAGGTTTTGGAGCAGTTGGTGTTGCTTGGTCGCACTACAACAACTGCTGCCTGACGAAGTCAAGGTCAGCAGCAGTGCGGGCGACCTCCCAGGTCGAGCCCCTAAGGGCAAGCAGGCACTGGCGGCGTAATGATGGGATGCTGGCCGAAACAGAGACAATACAGAGCTCACCGGCCTTGACCGGTGCGTGGATGTAAGCACTTAGGACACCAAGTGGCAAGCCTAGCCAAGAGGGCACAGCAGAGTGAAGTTCACGATCTAACTCAAGCAGCCTCCCTGCAGTAAGCCTGACAAAGACTAACCCAAAGGTTAACTTCGGCAGTAAGCATATGCGAAGGAGGTGCAGCTTCTGCTGTGGCTTCAATGGAGCCTTGGTGACACGAGCTAATGCTCCACCAAGGTACACACGGCTTGTGGCTATAGTGGCCACACCCATGAAGTCAACACCAAGGTACCGCCAGACCTCCAACACGGATCGGGCGTGGATGGGTGTCTGTCCTAAGATAAAGCACTCCTGATCCACTACCTTCACCTTATGCTGGCGGCCTGACGGGACCAAGGAGACTGACCCACACTTAGAAGAGTTGACCACTAGACCACACCTGGCTAGCTGCTCGGCAAAGGCATTGAGGGCGATCTGCAATCCCTCACGGGTTTCAGCGAGTAGGATGACATCATCGGCAAAAGCCAATGCACCTACTCGCACCCCAGGGGCGAGATCAAACCCCATTTCGTCCGGCAGCTTACCCAAGGGTGTATCCACGACCAGGTTAAAGAGGAGTGGCGATAGAGGATCCCCCTGGCGTACCCTGGGCCCAATGGCAACATCCCCCGACACCTCGCCTCCTGCCTCGAGGACCGTCACGCCCTCGTGGTACAGACTGGCAACATACTCAGTTAAACGAGCAGGGGCCCCGATTCAACGAAGGCAATAGGTCAGGGCAAAATGGCTTACAGTGTCAAAGGCCTTAGCGAAGTCCGGAGCGGTAAGATGGAGCTGCCGTTTCTTGATGTGGGCCAGCGAAATGACAGTTTGGAGAACGGTTAGGTTCTCCGCTGTGCCATCTGCTGGCTGAAATGTTCTCTGGACCTCACCTATGACACCAGCCACTTGGAAGCGAGATGCCAGAATCTTTTGAAAGTGGCGGAAAACTACCGACAATATTTAAATGGGCCGGTAGCCTCCAGGCCCACTTCCTCCTTTCATTGGGATGAAGATGGTCCGGGCACGAGTCAACACTTTCGGGGGTCTTCCCGAAAAAAGTCACAGGTTGAGGATGAGCAGCTTGATATTTTTCAAGGCTTTATTCCAGAGTCGGGCAGAAATACCATCAGGTCCAGCAGATGTGGAGTTTTTGACACGGCACTCCTGTGCCTTGTCATGAAGCACCGGCGTGCGCATGATGCTGCGTAAGGAATCCCTGGTGGAAGCTGGGGGCACCACCGGCTAACCAGGGTTGTGGCTGGGAGCACTCGAGAGTGGCTCCCAACAGTCCACAAACTCATGGAGAGGGGGTAAAACTTTTTCATCCCCAGCTCCCTCCAGTACCTCGGCAGCTACACGAGTCTGATGCTTCCTCCATAACTTCTAGACCCGCTGGTATTCCCACCTCCTTGCTTGCTTGGCTGCTCTGCGACCTCCACGAGGCACTAACACAGGAGGATTTCCTCCCTGATGCCTCACCACGGTTGCATCCCCAACCTGTGGGAAGATCCTATGTATGAAAGGCGCGACCTCGTCTTCCAAGCCATCAGGCCTCTCAACAGCCCGCCTCGCCAGTTCTTGTTGGTAGGCACTCTCATAACCTTCAATGCGACCTACCTGCTCCCCGAACCTCAACACTTCGGTCTTCAAATCATCAAGACGACCAGAGGTCCCGGGAATGATTGCTGAATGGCAGGCTGTTGCCCCACACCTGTAGGAGATGCGGGAGAGGCCCCAGGGCAATTTGCCAGGATTGCATCCTGGACAAACTAAATCACTCGCGACGAAGTTGTGGAAACCCATCTCAGAACTGCAGTTAGTGATAAACGTTGTCTATTTCCACGAAAAATAAAGAGTTACAATGTTAAATCGATTTCGACGGTTAGGCCATCATCAGTAACAAACATTAACAGTTTATGGTAACATAATGAGTTAATGTTTGTTACTGATGATGGCCTAACTGTCGAAATCGATTTAACATTATTACTCTTTATTTTTCGTGGAAATAGACAACGTTTTTCACTAACTTCCATCATGGACAAGCTGCTTGTAGTGGGGCTTCAGGCGAAGAGATTGAATGGCAGAAAGCGTGTGCATGGGAAAACGGGCTTGCAAGAAAACATTATTTATATTGCCTACCCCATAACGCACTGCTTCCGCCTCCTCTGCTGCCAATAGCCGCAAATCCACACACACGCTCACGCGCACCCGCACTCACGCGCACGCTCACGCGCACACACACACACGCACATATATATATATATATATATATATATATATATATATATATATTATATATATATATATATATGTATATATATTATTATTTAAGAAAGAAATTTCACAAATAGAAGAAGAAAATTTAGGTTCTGATATTTCGAAAAAATCTTGATCACAGAAATTTGTGAAATTTCTTTCTTAAATAATAATTTATAAAGTTCTGTAGAACCAATAATCAATATATATATATATATATATATTTATTATGTATAGGTATACGTTCAAACAATGTTTACAAAAACAAGAGCGTACGTCACTAAACTAATTTTTATATTTCGGCTTAATGCCGAATATATCTCCGCATAAACGTCAAAATTCCCAAAATTCATTCTTCTTTGTAGTTTTGAAAAAGGCATTAAGCCGAAATATAAAAATTAGTTTTGTGACGTACGTTCTTGTTTATGTAAAAATTGTTTGAATATATACATGCTCTTGTAGAGCCTTTCATTGAACTAAGTAATATATGTATATATATATATATATATATATATATATATATATATATATATATATATAAACGAAATCCGTAGGATTAGATATAGAAAACATAAACTCACAGGGTTATATATATATATATATATATATATATATATATATATATATATACAGTGGCGTAGCTAAGCCATTTCTTATGGGTGGGGCAACAGTCGAGGATTTCATTTTATTTTATAGTTTTGCTATTAATTTCTAGTGCTTGTAGCTGAGTACACGAAGACTCTTAATAAAACACCAAACAAACCAAACGTCCCCCCCCCCCCCCCCCCCCCACCCCCCCCCCCCCCCCCCCCCCCCCCCCGTTAATGCCAAACGTTCATATAAGTAGGTAGGTGCTCAATGGCTTTTTGTAATGATCTGAAATCACGGACGCTTTCATATTCATAAACCTACCTATGGATTATTAAAGCATAAATACTACTTAGAAAAAAATAATATCCAAATAACTAATCAGAACGTGAAAAATTACAATAAATACGAATAGGTACCTACCAATGAACTGAGGAGCACTAGGTTTATTATACTTTTACTAGACTTACTGTATGCAAATTCATATACCTATGTGGACTTGCTGTCTTACAGGTTTATCCTCAATTGTTACTTCCGTGTGAAAATAACTTTTTCTGGACAATATCATACAATTGTATTATATAAGCAGGTACCTACCTACGCTAAATGAAATACAGGGCATGAAACCGAGATCAAGAAACATAAAAAATGTAAACAAACTCAAACCTGCAATATGCTAGGTTAGAATAGAAAATACTGCTACACTAGATTATTTTAATATTTTCTATTAAACTATTTCAATCACCACTGCATTTCTTTTATTGTATTCTTGCTTCATTTTAACTGGGATTTTATTCGTAAATTAATGGTATAATACAACGGAAAACTGTTTAGAAACGAACAACCAAGCTTGATCAAGTAGGCATTGAAAAGTATAGGAAGTTCATAGGGAAATTGGTGGATACTGAACAATGGATATTTTTCTATGGAAAAATCGCATATGGGCTAGCCCCAGAAGGTAGTGGGGAACGACTTGATTTCAGTTTGTAGTATCCACATTTCCGTTTTGTTGACTAGGTGATTTTACTACGCTCGGCTGTACAATATCCACGCCATTTTGCCCCTACATAAATGAACCTAAGAAAAATGTCTTTATTAAGAGCAACTCAAGACCGCTTGGCAACCAGAATCGTATAGTAATAATAGTAGTTGTGTTTTACTAATTACATTCTCTAATTGAAGGTGTTAGGTACTGAAGTTGGAAGTGTAAAATTATTAATTCGGCCAAATCCATACAACAAAATTCTGCATCCTCTATAATTTATTGAGGGGCTGTGCCCACCCTGCCCCTCCTCAAACTACGCCACTGTATATATGAAAAAGTGTTAAACTGTAGGATTCGTTTCATAATGCCTCAAAACGGATTTCAATGAATAAATTTTTCAGAACTTTTGATTTTAAAATTTTCCGCAACATTGCAATAGCTTCATTTTCTATAAGAATTCGCTAAAAGAACAAAAAATTTCATCGTTTTTAAGAAATAAATCTCACTTCCTAATTGAAATTTGACGTTAAATCTGAATGCTCAATATTCTTGATTTCAGGTTGAGAAGATCGGCGGAGATATTGAAGACGTCAAGGTAGCATTAGACCAAAAACTGAGGGACATAACAAAGGACTTAGCTACCAAGGATGATGTTGTTAAGAAGTTAACGCAGCAAGTTGTTAACTTGCAGCTCGAGAATAATACTCTTAAACAGGAGGTGGGTGCCCTCAGATCGAAGTTATTTTCTCGTGATAAGCGAATAGACTCTCTTGATAATACGATTCGGAGGGATCATCTTATTTTCAGCGGTTTAACACATGATGGAAGGAACGATTTGATTAATGTTATAAGGTCTTTCATTGCTCAGGTACTTGGAATTTCGAAGAAGATCCTTATTGGAGATGTTATTAACTTAGGGGGTTCCCATCCAAACTCCTACTTGCTGGTCAAATTCGTTGAATCGAATGACGTAGCTGAAAATTTGAAGGTTAGGTTTTGAAGTTTGAAGGTTTTGAAGGTCGCTTGAGAGGAACAAATTTCGGAATAAATTCGGGACTATCCGGATGCAATCAGAGCAGTGCGCCGGAATTTGTTCGCTATGAGGATGGAGCTGTATCGCTTGAAAAGTTTTTTTTTTTTTATTTTTTTTTCTCAATAAGAAAACTTTATTGTGTAAATACACTATTAAGTGTTCCAATACATATGCAATACCTATATATATACTATTCACATGAAACTTATTGCATTAGTTCCCCTCCTTTGAAGGGCTAATGCTAGAAAAAAACGCTGCAAATTATTTCACAAAGGTTTATTATTTTTTCAATTGAGTATGATCATAGTTTTAGTTGGGTAGCGTACGTCATAAGGCCCGTCCAGACTCCTCGGCGTGTCCTATTTCGAGTTGCCACAACCTTTACTTCTATGATTATATACGCATGTTTATATTTCTCGATTTGAGCTCCTATCTATTCAAATAGTTATTGCCTTAATAATATCATTATCTAAGTACGTAGGAAAAGTCGAGAGGATATGTGATTAAATATGCGTAGGAAAAATACACACTAATAAGACCTAGAAAAAAACATATATTTATGCCTCGAAGGAACGCTGTACCCATCTCATGGTGCCGTGGCGCCTCCTCTCACTCCACCCCCCTCCCCGCTCACCACCTACCGTGACCCCCTGCCAAGCTTGCCAGGCGTGCGTCTAACACGTCTAACTCTCAAAGAATCGAAAAAGACACTTTTTCGTCCGTTTTTTACCCATAGCACCTATGCAAGTAAAGCGATCGGGATGGTTAAACGTTAGGACCAACTAGACCCCAAATGGAGTCTATGTGCGAAAGGACGGGTTTTTTAAGTCAATTCTTAGGCCTTTTATGGCCCGGACGGCGGACGGACATTTCAAATTTGGATTCTACGCACCTTGAAACGTAAAGTGACAAAGTTTGAAGGGGGTTATAAAAATTTTTTGCTATACGATCATATAGGCTTATTATTGGAAATAATGAACCAAAAAACTTCTTGGCGTTCTGTCCCGTGCTTGCAGAGTTTCGAGTTAGCAACCTTGGTGCGCCTCGACTCTCTAGAGATGAGTTACTTGGGATTCTGAATGGAACTGAGTGGCTGCGACTTGCAAGGTATTGCCAGTCTGCATGGGGTTATAGAGCGGAACTGGTGCAGCACTTTAACTGGGGAAATAATTAATAATATGACTTCAGCTTCAGCTTTTTAGGTATACATTATGGAACATAGGTACATAATGCTAAATATTGTACTAATAATAACTAAACACCTATAATAATTATAATCTGTGGGATTATTCTGCTTCTTCTTCTATATGTGAAAAAGTGTTAAACTCTAGGATTCGTTTCATAATGTCTCAAAACTGATTTTAATGGATACATTTTTCAAAAATTTTGATTTAAAAATTTTCCGAGACATTGCGATAGCTTCATCTTCTACAAAAATTCGCTAAAAGAACAAAAATTTCATCGTTTTTAAGAAATAAATCTCACTTCGTAATTAAAATTCGACGTTAAATCTGAATGCACAATATCCTTAATTTCAGGTTGAGAAGATCGGAGATATTGAAGACGTCAAGGTCAAGGATGCTGGTGTGCCTCAACAAGAAGACGTCTGTGGCCTCTTTGGGAAATTGTTGGCAGAAAAGCTTCGGCAGCTACCGGAACGTGCAAGACTAAATTTAATGCACGATCTCGACGGAATGGTCTTACGCCATTGTTACAAGTAGACAATGTCTAAAGTATTTTCTTAAGTCCAATATCTGCTAGTATTGTAATCCCCATTTTTGTACTTCTTAATAACTTGTTTCTAAAGGATTTTTTTTTAAATTTAAGCCAGGATATTGTGTAAGATATTATGGAAAATGTAAGCTATTTAAGCCAGATATTATGGAAGCCTTCCATATTAAAGGATATTAATAATGTTTCACGAATGGAAATATAACTTTCTCAACGACCCTGGCATTCTGTTCAAAACTCACTTAAAATGCATCCAGGTTATAGAAGAAAAGGAAAGACCCTTGTGCCTTGTACCAACTGTGTACAAACTTTTAGCATGGAACATGCTTTAGCCTTGGACTAACTAGCCGCAAAAGGTGACGCGGAAGTGTCACGAAATTTTTCTGATGATTTTCACGTACAACCAAGCCGTTGCTGGGGAAATGAAAGTTTTTCAGTTTTCGACAGACAAAAATCATTCTCCATTCATTGGAAAGCTCTTGATTTATCACGCTGGCCTTGCGTACTTGTTGTTGGTATTTATGTCTTAATTTAATTTAATTTATGTTATTAATAAATGTAGTAAACAATGCCGCTTGTTTTGTTGTCACTTGGTTGTAATGTTGGTCACGGACGCTCACCGGAATAGAAAACCTACATCGTATAGTTACTTGCGAATAATACGACAACTATAAGAAGTAGTGATTAATCATATCAAAGTGTTTTAAATTCTACAGGTGCGATTATCAGTCAACCTCCAGCCGTCGACCGGTAATGGTGTGTCCTGGACCAGATTACCCTCCTTCGACGTCGTCGGGTTTATGATTATAATTATATAATATTTATAGTAAGCAAGCGTTTGTACATTGGATAGGTACGTTTCTCGTGAAGACACTGTCGACACACGTCATATTTCGTGTCATGGAAACGTCCGAAGAACTATTCAATGTACAGCCGAATGTCTCAGTCGTGATAGGATGGCTAAAGCATGTTCCATGTTTTTTGAATTTTAGCCGCAGGCTCTAAGCAGTAAGCATCTGGGGGTCCAGGGGGCTTGCCCCCTAGCGAGGCGCGCAGGGATTGATTGTTGGTTATACAGTGTGGCTCCCAACTGGAAATTGCCAGGGAATTCTTTGCGTTGGGAAAAGTCAGTGAATTTTGCAAAAACCGCCAAATGTCAGGGAAATTTTTAAATGAAAACGTGGTGTAATAATTTGAAGCGTTTTTAGGTATATTCTAACTCCTAAACAATCAAACTTCAATCGTGTACTTTATCATACTAGGCACATATCATTTCATAGGTGATTTATACGAATGACAAAAGTAATTATCAAGAGTGGTGGTTAAATTGTTCAAAAGTAACAACGCTGCACGCACATAAAAAAGGAATGGATGTGCCATTGCCTTCCCTGGTAACTACATCACCTTGAGAAAATCATTTGTGAGAAAAATCAACTGAGTATTGAAATAGGGAGAAAAAACCCAGCAGAGTAGTGGATTGATCCAGTAAGAGTCCCAAAACTAGTTTGTATACAGGGTGATTCCCTCGCAGATGCAAAAAAAAATTTGGGTGAAACTACATCAAAAATGGAGTAAAATGCCGCCAACCGCATATTTTTATCTCAATCGGTACTCGAGATATGGTTTATTATAGGTTTTTTCAGGAGAACCGTGTTTTTTCATTTTAAACTCGGATTTCTCCACTTTTCCTCATTTAATTTTAACTTTCAACCTCATTTTCGGTATCAGCATTAAATTTCCTATAAGAATAGTGTACTTGGGTTCTTAAAAAGTACCATCCGAAGACCCTCACATCAGCTCAAACATTGACGATTTTGAAAAAATAATATTTCTGAAAATCTATAAAACTTTACTACTCTTTTAAAAAGAATCCTGGAAACTGGCAAATCTCATGAAAACTGCTTCATCTAATATGATTTCCAACGGTATTATCAATTTTACTTTTATTTTGTTATTTAGGGGAGAAAATAATGTTCTAATGTTAAAAAACGCTGCAAATTATTTCACAAAGGTTTATTATTTTTTCAATTGAGTATGATCGTAGTTTTAGTTGGCTAGCGTACGTCATAAGGCCCGTCCAGACTCCTCGGCGTGTCCTACTTCGAGTTGCCACAACCTATACTTCTATAATTATACACGCATGTTTATATTTCTCGATTTGAGCTCCTATCTATTCAAATAGTTATTGCCTTAATAATATCATTATCTAAGTACGTACGAAAAGTCGAGAGGATATGTTATTAAATATGCGTAGGAAAAGCATTGGTATTAACACACAAATATGACCTTGAAAAAATAGATATGCATGCCTCGATGGAACATGAAATTCGAAAGCAATACGAGTGTAGGAAGTTTTTCACGCCACCCTGGATATACTCCCTCAGCCAATGTTTTCATCATTCCACTAAGCGTGCAAGGCGTGAGCGCGTACATCAGTTTAACACTCAAAGCCTCGAAAAAGACACTTTTTCACCTATTTTTGGGTCATAGCACCCATGGGTGTGGAGCGATCGAGCTGGCGAGAAGTTAGGACCAAGTTGACCCCAATTCTAAGGCCTTTTATGGCCCGAACGGCGGAAGGACATTGCAAATTTGGATTCTACGCACTTTGAAACGTAAAATGACAAAGTTTGAGTGGGGGTTATAAAAATTTTTTGCTATGCGATCACATAGGCTTATTATTGAAAATAATAAACCAAAAAAGCGTGACATTTTTTTGCTGTCAGACGAAAATTTTGAATTATCCCCAGTGCTAAGAAATCCGTGTAAGGAAAAATGTACTTCATCAAATAGCTTCAGATCACAAATTGAGAGACCATAAAATATTAAATATAAAGTCAGGCAGCATGAGTTATTGGCTCAAGATTACACTTTTACGAAATATTGGGTAATACATTTTTCATTAATACATACGTTTAGTTATCTGATAATAATAAATATTTTTATAGATGACAGTTGATTGTAATAAGGTATCTGTAAAGTTCTTTGTAGACCGTTTGCTCTGCTGATGTCAGTTGAATGGAGCTGGGATTTTATCGCTTCTATTGTCCATAAGAAGTTGTCGTTCTCGAGAAAGTATGGTGCACTCCGATATTTTGTGTTGGGCAGTGTCTTCCTCTAGACAGTGATCGCAGCTGCTGGTGACATTTCCAATCCCAAATCGTTGAAAATAAGAATTACAGAAGATGTGTCCACTTTGCCCTGGGGGGTAAACAAAAAATTTCCGTCACGCAAAAATTATGTCACAATTTCAGTGTTATTCACGTACAACCCAGCCGTTGCTAGGGGAATGGAACTTCCGCAGTTTTCATTGCACAAAACTCGTTCGCCACTCGTTGGAAAGCGCTTGATTTATGTGATAAATGTTCACATCTCAAGCTACCAATTTCCCCCTCCTTACGTACCTGGCTACATTCATAAACTAAGTTGATTGGACTATGAACAATTATTTTCGTTTGGCGGAAACTAAATTTTGCGATGACTCATGATTCAGTTTGGCGAAATTTAATAGGTAGGTATTTAATATTTACCGTCAACTGCTTGTTGTTGACATCATTTGGGGAGTTAATAGCATGTGGAGGAGAGTCTAGATATGACCAATTATGCACCAATTTACACGAAACATGTTCGGATGGAGACGAAGTAGACTATCGGCCCCCGGTTACCTCTATACATACTTCGAATGAAATTATTGAAACACGCAATGTGTTTTAGCTCACGCGTTTCACATAAGCGTGTCTACTGATTGGAAATATCAATGAAATTATCAATAACCTCTAGGCAGGTTATTAATGCATCACAAGCTGAAAGCGTTGTTGTTTGACTTACCGTCACCTTCCTAATGTTATGATGCAAAAATAATCTGCAAGCGCGAGTCAGCTGATTTGCGTATGACATCATATTTGTCCTAGACACGAATTAGTAGTTGCGCTCAACGAATTCGAATTTTTTCAAAAATAGTCTTTGGTTGTGCTTAATTATTAATTTAGATGTCTTCAAGTAGTAACAACGCGATAGGAGGAACTGGGAGAAAACGGAAGTGCGAACTCAAGAAACCTCTACACCCAGAAGCTTCAATGTGCGTAAATTCTCCTATAACCGGTGGCAATTCAATCGGCCTGCTTGACGAGGATATTAATTTGTTTCAAAGTGCAAACCTGCAAACAACCCAACAACAACAACATTTGGGAAATTCCCGATAAGAAAATCGTTCCGGTTGATATGCTGCAAAATTTGAAGAATCAGTGGGCACGTGCAGAAGTCATCTACAACAAAGAATGCTTGGCTGAGGAACAGAAAATTACCAGTATGAAGAAAGTGCTTGAGGAACACCGGCTGGAGGAGCTAACAACAATAAATAAATAAATAAAATGAAAAATCAGGCTATCATGAACATAAAAAGTTCCAGTCATGCAGCATGATCGTATGAGCGAATTTTTGAAGAGTAAACTCATCAGTTGTGATTACATTTTTTTTTTTTTTTTTTAACAAGCACCTACTACCTACGTTTTAAACAGCATGGTTCTTGGATTGGTTATACAGGGATACTTCCATAAGAGTAGTTCAATCTGAATTTGGACAATGTTTCATGTAAATATTACCGATTTTTACAACTAGCGAACGGCATTATTTCGATCTTGACTGATTTTTCAACTTTGAAATTTTTGAAAACTTGATACATATTCTTATAGGAAATTTTACGCTGATTCCGAATATACCACATGTTAGTATGCTGAAAAAATAATTTCGCACAACAAATCGCAAAAAACAGGCTATTTTGAAATTGTTGACAACATTTTTGAAAATTTAAACCTGAAGATGTAATCCAATCATGCTGGCCAACGAACTTGAACTTTCGTTTTGTGTCCTTAACATTTTAAAATTTGTTTGAAGTTTCTAGCACAATTCTACTGACAGTTATCGTCTGGAATGACACATACATACATACATATATATACATACATACATACATAAAAAAATGCGTTAAACTGCAGAATATGATTCAGAATAGCCTGAAACGGATTTCTGCATAAAAATTTTTCAAAAATTCACATTCTACAAATTTTGAGGCGAAAGCAGTAGCTTAATTTTCTTCAAAAATTCGCTAAAATGCTAGCATCTGTGTTGGAGAAATAACTTTAATGGTATGTATAGTAAGCTTTTTGTCCCTCCAAGAATAATAAAATAAATTAGTTATCCTACACTTCGTCGCCTACAGTCCTAAGTTGAAGGATTTGTTTACGACTCTCGAGGACAACCGTTACGAAATCCCCAATCAAAGACATATCCATGTAACATGGTATCTGCTTGTAAAGCAGATAGTGGAACTCGTTTACGAGTTGTTAATAGTTTTATCTTCAGATGGATAGAAGTCAAACCAAGGTTTTGTTGGAAAGAGAGTTCTGTAGTAGGTGCCTGACAGGTAGGATTTGAAAAGATTTTGCCATTTTCGACACATGTCCTGGTGGATACGTTGATAAAAATACCTGAATGGTAGACTTTTGTGCGGGATATTACCCCTAATTCCTCCATACTTTGCTGTCAAGTCCGCCATGTGGTTGCCAGATACTCCCACATCTGCCCTTGTCCATATGAAAACCACTTGTTGTCCACGGTCTTTTAGATGAGCCACTTCTTCTATAAGTTCACCAATTAATTGCGTTATTTTAGGGTTCGGGCCTATGCTTTTGAGTTTTACCAGTGTGCTAAGTGAGTCGGTTATTAGGGTGATGAAATGCGACGTATTTGATTGTGGTAGTTCTGCATAATGGAGGAGAGCTTGCTGCATTGCAATGATTTATGCCAATTAAATATTAGCATTCTTGTCGAGTTTATAGCCTGCACTTAACACGTTCAACGTGGAATGTGTCATATGACACAGGTCGCCTCTTCTCTCACACGGGCAGTGTCATATGACACAGAGCCTATATGTACGATAGTGCCTCTTTCGAAAGCCTCGTGTGTTGGATAGGAAAGGTTTAGAAGGCTGTTCGGCAGCACGATTTACTCAGTAGGAACCTACCTACCCACCAGAGGTCGCCGTTTTCTGATATTGACCTTCAATCAGTCAGGGCACTGATAAAAGTGATAGCGTGTCTTCTCCGCGAATTCTGCTTTCCTGGTGAGTTCTTATGTAGTAATCTTTTGAAAACTGATGTACTATGTTTACATGCTATTCAGATATACTGGTGCAACGGGAGTTTGGGTTTTGAGCGTTCAGATCACTTGTTTTGAGAGTTCATCATGTAGGCCCTGTTCCGACCTTGTTCCTTTCCATGAGTTCCCGTGTGGGGCAAGTTCACCCTTTTCAGACTCACGTTGAATGTGTTAAGTTGGAATTGGCGGCAAAAATACTGCACCCGACAGCATCTCGTGTCTTGGAACCACCAGTGTATATGGTGTTTGAATTTGGCCAACGTCTGGCAATATATTCTCTCAGGGTCGCTTCTGCTTCGTTGGATGACATGTTAGCTTTGATTGGTGGAGGGCAACCAATGGTTGTTTCATATGGTACTGAAAACTCAATTGGCTTGTTTTGCTCATCAAGGAAGTAATTCGGCCAATGTTGCAACACTTTAGCAGATGAGAGGCGTAGCATGATGTGTCCAGAATGGATGCGCTAAAACTTCATATGTTAATCTAATGACATCAGTAGCTATGATTGGACATCTTGCATTCAGCGATATTAAGTTTTTCTTTTAAAATGATGAGTTGTATTTTTACTTAACAAACTAGTAACAATTAATTTGATAACTGAAAAAAACAAGGAGTGTCTCTCCGCATGAAGTGCGAGGCGCTACATATTGAATTATCTGTGTACTACTACGGGGCTATCCCATTATCGCGTTTTAATTATAATAATAATAATAATTAAACATTTATTGGCCCAAAGACATATAAATTTTTTCCATAGCAGGCTCACATGAACCACGTAAGATAAAATTACAGTAAACTGTACATGACGGCAAATATTTAGAATTAATTACGAATATCGAATTGCAGCAATAAAAATTAGAGGGGGAAAAAAAAAAAAATGTATGTGAACTAGATGAAACAAAAATATGATTACTTAAGTGAAAAAAAAAAAGAAGAATTTGAGAGAAAGAGAGGAAGGAAATTGAGCATCCATCATAAAGGGGAAAAAAAGGGGGGAGGGAGTGCACATAATTAGGGTATTCAATTGTCATATTCAGGTGTTGCTCAAGATAGTTCAAAAACTGACCAATGGTAGGGGATAAACGGACATACAATGGGAGGGCGTTCCGAACCCTAGCCCCAGCCACCACAAAGGGCCTGGCTGTGGTTCGACTGTAATGGCGAGTGGTCATTAGGACATTTGACCTCGAAGAGGCAGCTTGTGGTCAGGTTTTCCAAGTCCTCATAACCAACTTCATATACCCCTTTTTTTTTTTTTTTTTTTTTTTTTTTTTTTTTTTTTTTTTTTTTAAGCCACTGAGGCCGTAATGGCCTATTGTAGCTGGAGAAGACCGACAGCCCTGCCAAACCAAGCACTATCTGCCTGATTCCGGCACTCCTACCAGCCATCAGGCACTGTCTGGGCCCGAGTGCTCCACACTCGGTAAGTTACTGGGTCGCAGCCCCAGTCTGGCTTGGCGCCATATCGCCAATGCCAGCCACAGCTGGGAAGTCGATCCTTCCCCACCACGTTTTGGCAAAAGCGAGGAGAGTCTTGATCTCCCCCATCTTAATGTCTTGGGGATCGATGGAGGTTCTGCCCCAATTCAAGAAGCGATTTCTTGCCAACATAGGGCAATGGCAGACCACATGACTCGCCGTCTCGTCTTCCGCCCCACAGAAGCGGCAGAGAGTGGAGTCTGATTTGCCCATTTTATGGAGATGGTATCTAAGTGGGCAGTGCCCAGTTAAGAGCCCCACAACCATACGTAGCTCCCTTCTCCCCAGGCTGAGCAGCTCCTTAGCTATCTACCCCCATACTGGCACTTTAATTCATTCATCTAGTAGGAACATGGTTGGGAATTGTGACAGTTCCCACGAGATCCAAGGGAATGCGCTGCCGTCACTCCGTTGTTCCCGTGTTTTCAAAAGCCTGCGTTTGGCGATGGGTGGGTGATCCTAGAACTGGAAAACCTATCTTCTTCGAACGTAGCATATATGCTATTAGTACGAGTTGTATCTCTTATGGTACTGTCACACCCCTCTCTATCTATGAGTGTGGATTTAGGCCCCCATTGCGCCTCTGGGGCGGCCTAAGTACATTACATGGTAGCAGAGCGTGGTTAGGATCATGCATGGCTGACGCCTACTAATCCGATCCACTATTTTTGGGGCGTTAATGTTTCAGAAGAAACATGGCCCGGGTTTCCAGAAGGAATACCCATTATACTCCCTTGGATACATAAATACTTTCATTGGTTCTTGATTATTAATTTCTCAATTTATCCCCTCATATTATTTCTATTTAACATACTTAATTTTCAAGGGCATTGTTCCCAAACCCAGGGCATTATTCCCTACTTCATGAGTCCCCATAGTGGGCACCTTCCACTGTAAGTATCCAAAGTTGAGCAAGTTATTTCCCCAGGGCATAGTTCCCATTTTCGTAAGTCCCCAAAGTGGGCAGCTTCCTACTGGTTGAGCAAGTTATATTATTCCCGATTGTTCCAATCTTTGATTGGGGTTTAATTACCTAATGAATACTTCAAATGAAGATTCATTGACAATCAATCCATCCTGTTTTAATTTCTCTTTTATTATCCTCAATCACCAATGCAGCTATTTATTAGTGAGCATCAGTTCTCAACCAGTAAACTATTCCACCAAGTTTACATACTTGCTCTTCAATCAAGTATGTTTTTTTAAGGGGGGGGGGGGGGGGGTAGTGTGACAGTTCCCGCGAGATTCAAGAGAATGAGCTGTGTGTCCGTTGCTTCAGCGCCAGGCGTTAATTCTCACATTCTTGAAAGGCTATGGTTGGCGATAGATGATCCGGGAACCGGAAAATTATCTTCTCCGAACATAGCATATATGCTATTAGTACTAGTTGTATCTCTTATGGTACTGTCACACCCCTCTCTCTATGAGTGTGGATTTAGGCCCCCATTGCACCACTGGGGGGGCTCTAAGTTCATTACACTCTTACCAATCTCGTGCCTTGGAACTTCTTCTTAAGTTGGCTCGATGGGGAGTGTACATTTTGGTGGACACAATTTATTTTCAGTGGTCCTCTCTCCAGATCTTGGAAATGACCAAAGGTACTCAACTTTAACCTACCTAATGCTTTTTTACAATGTGGAGTGGATTAAGTATGCAGGCTTGTTTCTCATCTCAATGGTGAGACTTCAAGGAGGATCTAGTTTAAAACCATATATGTATGTTTGTCTGCTTATCTGCGAAAGCCCTCCACTCCGAGCTGGTATTTACACTTTCTATGGACGGTTTTTTTGGGTGCTTTCCATCGGTTCTTATCGAGGACAGGGTCACGTAGTGTCATATTGTCAGATCAAGGCACCAACTTTCTAGGAGCCAAGAACAAATAGGCTTATCTTTGTTCCTTGATTGCATCGGTGACATTCAATTCGACTGTTGGAAATGAACTTGACAGGTCATCATCATCAGAAATCAGGAATAATTTCAGAATGCCTCAAAACAGATTTTGACGAAGAAAATTTTTGGAGCCATTGAAATAGCTTCATTTTCTAAGAAAATTCGCTAAAATCAAAATTTCCTTCATTGAAATCCATTTTGAGACATTTTTAACGCTTTTTCATATGTATTTGTTCCAATATGAAAAAAGTTAAATTTTAGGATTCATTTCAGAATGTCCTAAAACGGATTTTATTTAGGATCATTTTGGAAAATATTGATTTTAAAATTTTTGGAGCAACTGCAATAGCTTAATTTTTTACGAAAATTCACTAAAAAGGTTGGTAGGTACAGATACAATAATATCCAGATGGCACATGATTCGCAGTCAGGAACTACTTAGTTTAATTTCCTGCCGCTAAGCTTCGCAACCTTATTTGGAATCTTATTTGATCTCCCACCACCACCCTTCAGAAAGAAAAACGTCAAACTGATAATAACATTGATAACTGAGTATAAATTTGCCTTATTGCACATCTTGCTGCAACCCCTAGTTGGTATGTTCTGTGCTTCCTACTTTTCTTGTTATTTAATTGCGAAACGATACTTATAAACATTCATTGTTGTTTTTGGTTCATCTTTTTATTTCTCTCGGGGACGAATGATGTCGGTTGATAACCATCTTGGTTTGCCTGAAGAGGTATTTGAAATCATTTTGCAACATTTAAATTTGGAAGATGTTCTATCTTGCTCGTTAGTTTGCCTCGGTTGGCGCAATGCCGTCAATAGCAACCGCATCTGGGAAAAGCTGTGCAAGAAAAACATATCGGAGGAGAGATTGAAGTCTGAACGAATGAGTGATGAAGTGGGATCATCCTACGAAGTGTTCGAAACCGAGAATATGCCAAGGCTTTGCTCTTGGAGAAGGAGATACTTGGATGACGTCGATCTCAAAAGAAATTGGAAAAATGGATGCTGCCGGGAAGACTTTATTAGCAGTACTTCATGTCCCCATGACGAGATGGAGACTGATAATGAACTGTTATTGGTACCTGAGTGGTACGGTTCACCACTATACACCGTGTTCAACATAGTGGACAAGCCGATCATGACAGGTGAAATACATATGGCGCTGGAGGACTTCGCATTAGACTTCATCAAATTATCCAACAACATCCTGGTGATTGTTCAACACACGTTACTTCAAGTTTATGTAAAAAACGAAGATAAAAACCTGAAGTTGAAGTTTATCGCTCCGTTTGACAGGAATCATTCAGATACCATCCGCGATACCCCAGCCCTGACAAACTGGTCTAAGCAAATTGGTTTCCCTAGTTACAACATAATGTGTGACCACAATGGTAAGTATTTTGTCGGCATTTGTTCACGGGGTGATAATTATGTGTCGCAGTACTCGACACTGCACATCTGGGATCTGGAATTCCAAACCAAAGTCCAAAAAGTTGCTTTTCCTAGGCAGGTGCCTGGAGAACAATTACCCAAACCCTCTTTCTTTTTACGTGGGAACGTCATACACATAATTTTGACAAATCTGAGTATCACCTTGATTCGTTCTTTTGATATAGATAAATCCTGTTTCAGTGAAACATTTCTGCAACTAGAAGGGTGTTTCGAAAGTATGGCCCATATTCTCGTGACGTCACGCCTGGAGTAGGTTCGCGTTTCAGCCAATGTCGGCCATGATACCGCCCTACGTCAATGAATCGCTACTCAACCAACCTATTTCTCACAAGAAGTTTGCCGTCTCACGTCAACATAATTCGTGGTTATAAGGCCATTTTTCAACAGTTTTGTTTTGAAAAAGTATAGTATTGTAGCAATACAAAGTTTTAATTTGACTAAATGTTATAATAATCATGCCTGCCAGCGCAATAATTGATTGTAGATTGCTGTCAACAATACCAATCTAACGTGAACTTGTTTTTATTTGGACTAGGAGCCTACAAACTATAGTAGTTAATCAGTGTCAGAAAACTAAAGAACTTCATTCGTTTAGGCTTTGAGAATAATTAACCTGAAAAATAGTAAAGAAAATATGATTGAAAATTCCTCAGGTGTCTGTACTGCTGTGTAGGTACCTAGCCATTGCTCAGGTAGCTTCATCAGCGTTTTATTATAAGTTCGTAGTACTATGCTTAACTGAGGAAGCTTTACTTGCTATATTGAATGAATAAAAGGAGAGATTTGTCAAAATAAACAAGGCAGGAAAGGCCAGGCTTGGGTTGCTACATCAAGAAACGAAACTACTTAGGTAGGTACGTACGTCCTACCAGATTTGCTGTTGGTTTAAAGTGCCTAAACAAAGTAGGTGGGTCGTTGCTTTGCCGACGAATACAACCGCTGATTAGCAAGTTTGTCAAATATCGATTGTAATGAGCAGAGTGGGGGATAATTATAAAATCCCACGCTCTGTCTACCTTGTAATGATTACAGTACACGCTATGGTACCATGTAATGAGCAGAAATCGATCTGCTTACCATGTAATAACTAGAAGGGGCAGCAAATAGGCTATTTCAGACAATTTGTGTCCGCTCGTTGCTACCCAGTAATATGCAGAGTCTCTGCTACCACCGAACTACTCTTAGAGTTCGGAAAATATAAAATTAAACAACTTCTAACAAGACAAAAGGAAATCAAGGTAATAAAATGAAAAGATAGTGATAAGGGAAAATTAGAAACTGTACTTGATGAAATGAATAAATTGGCAGAATGCGCAGTGAAACTAAATAAAGGAAAAATCAGAACCTCGTATTAAAATAAAGGGAAATCAACCTAAAAATGGAAAATAGATGAAATGAACAAAGAGATGGAAAATATATAAAATTAAATAACTCACGGCAACCTGGTTGTGGGATAACAGGTGTCGACCACACAGGGGTAAACTAAATACTTGAAATAATATTAAAAAGGAAAAATAAAGATTGCACGTGGCAGAATGAAATAAACTGAAAAATGGCGACTGGCTAAATAGCACAGGAGATGGTAATAAACGTAGTAAAGGTAATGTAGGTAATAATTGTATGAAAGCAGGGAACTAACTAACTACTGTGGGGATGAGGCGACGATCCCTTGAAGAGGGAGGCGCTCGCACGGCAGTTTTGCCAACTATAGGAAAACGGAAATGATATTGGCGGCACTGAGTTAAGAGAAGAGAAGAAAAGAAGAAGTTTGAGGAGGAGGCATGGAGCCTGGAACAGGAGATCCATGACACTCCCCCCCCTAAACTGGTGCTGTACCGAAGTAGGCATCAGTTGACATATTCACCCAACGCCCCCCCCTCGAGCTGATGGCACGCAGGCCACGCGTTGAGCGCTGGATGAATTTCAGTTAATGACATTGATGATAATATTGCAGGAGCTAGATCGAAGTATGATATACAATAGTGATAAGAAAGTGCCGTTGATAAAATTGAAAGTGTAGGTACATAGGTTGCTAGTGAAGTGCAGGTTGCTAGTGCCGTGGAGTATATTGATATGCATTGGATGCCAGAGAAGTGATTGTAGTTTGGGAAATAGAGAGAGTGGTCCAAAAATGACATGTAGTGATAGCAAGAAGTGAGCTGAGAGAATGAAGTGAAATACATGTTCAACTAGGTGAGGTCTGATATTCCAATATTGATAAATCTTAAGTGTAAGTACAGCATTCTCCCTTAAAAAAAAAGGTTGGGAGATGTTCGGTTTGGCAAAAAAAAGTTTTCTTCCTTTAAGCAAGCAAAGACAAGTTTTATGAATTGAAGTTTGAAATTGATTATTGATATTATCGGTACTTTAAATTTTGAGGAAGATTCATTTTGATGTGATGTTTTCCGAGGGGTGTGCAGAGAGAAACCGTGAGTAGGGTAGACCGTTCTGTTGGACTGCTCCCACACCGGGTAAAAACTCTCTGCGTGTGTTGGTAGGGTCAGGGCCGGGGTGTTGTCGCTTTCCTGGAAAACATCAAGGCATTAACTGTGGCAAGGGTATGTTACAACATTTGTTTTATTTTAGAAGAATAAGTTACGTTACGTGGTAGAATTGTATTGCCTGATAGGCTTATAGATGCTGAAGGCATGTGAAGTTATTTAATGATCAATGATAAAAATTTACTGGAATTACGCCTGATGGGCTTAGGAGGTTGCTGAAGGCCGATGTTGTTATCATAGATGAGCGAAAATCAGAGTATGAAAGAGAATGGAAATGAGAATGTAAATTGAGTCTAAGTGCATAAGAGCAAGCAATGTGCATCTCTGGAGGAGAGTCAAAAAAAAAAAATTTTGTTCTTAATGTTAACATACATGTCATAGATAAATTTAAAAATGTAAAAAAAAATGGTCATTAGTAGAAAACATATGGTTCATGTCAAACATAATGGTAAACATCAGGTCGTTATTAGAAAACATGTCAAACATAAGGGTATAAAGTTTCATGGGCATTATGGAGTTATTGGTTGGCCATCTGGCGGTTTACGTTGGAAAAGTTTAAGTTGGCTGACGTGTTGGATTTTCACGTCAGCGGGGTCGGCTGCATTTTGTAATTGGTATGTCACAGGGGAAAGTATTTCAGTAATGACATATGGGGTGGTGTATTTGTACGAAATTTTAGATGCTATCTTATTGATTGCACTTGATAAAATATAAGTTTTAATAAGACATTTGTCGCCAACGGCAAATGTCTGTAGGCGATGACGGTCGTCATAATACCGCTTTTGGAGCAGGCGACTTTTCGTGGCATTGGCATATGCCCGTGCCCACAAGGATGCCTGGTCCTCCTCCTTCTCGGTGTCATTGGGATTTATGTCCCATTGAACTAGTAAGGGTGTCTGTAGTTCTCTCCCCAAAAATAACTTTGCTGGAGAGTAAAGAGTGGAATTGTGTCGTACACTGTTAATGGACAATTGGAAATGGTAAATATTTTCGTCCCACTTCACCTGATTTTCGGCGTGGTACGCTGTGATCGCCGTCTTCACGTTGCGGATGACACGTTCCGCCTTATTCGGGGCGTGGTAGTGTCGCTGAAGGAGTCTGGCGTTGATACCATTGCCCAGGAGGAAAGCCTTGAATTCCCGGCTGGTGAAGGTGCTGGCGTTGTCGGAGATTAAAACCTTTGGATATCCATGTTGGCAAAAAACATGTTTAGTTAACAGGTTAATTATAATTGATGTTGTATTCTGACGCATGGGCAAGAAAAAGACATAGCCACTGAAGGCGTCCACGGCTATCAATAAAAATTTGTTGCCGCTGGTGCTGCGTGGAAAATAGGCTACGTCGACGTAGATAGCCTCCATGGGGTAGCTATACTGAGTACTTGACTGTACCCCAGGGGTATGCTGTATATATTTTGAACGGGAACAAATTAAACAATTAGAAACATATTCCTTAACTATTGCTGACAAATTTGGGAAATGGAAATATTGCCCTATTTTCTCTATCGTCTTTTGTTGACCCATATGGGAGCCAATGACAGAGTCATGGAAATACTTTAGAACGATAGGGATTAGTACTTCAGGTAAAACTATTCGGCGGCGGTTGTTTGTTGTTTTGTACAACAAACCATTTTGGAATACATAATGCTGTGATAAAGATGGTAGATGAATGTTTTGTATAATATGATTTACATTGGGGTCCTCATGCTGCATTTGTTGCAGGTCATGGAACAAACGGGGATATTCAGACAAGATATTCATGGGGGTCGCCCTTGGCTGGCGGTAAGGTACAAGCTGTAAAGTATTAGGAGAATTGTTATTATTAGCGTTGGATAATTCTCTACTGCCCTCATTCGGAGGCACAGTAGCGATTCCGCGGGAAGATACATGTACATTGGTGGTTGGTAAAGTAATAGTGATTACAGGGCATTCGTCCTGTATTAGTTTGGAAATAGCAATTTTATATGACAGAGCCTGTTGCTCTTGGATTGTGGGTGGGTTTGGTGTATTCACCGTGGAGGGTGGGGTGGAGTGAGGTGTCCCCTTGCCCTCAGGCAGCAATGGTGTGGGCGCCTTCACAACATGCTGCCGAGGGGGTTGGGTTTCACTCGACGGTTCCTCCCTTTCCGCTCGTGACAGGAAGTCAGCGAAAGCGTTCTGCTGTGATGGTACATGTTTAATTACATAATTATAGGACATTAATTTGACTACCCACCGCTGGACACGGGGAGACGGGTTGTCCAGTTTGGTGATAGTCGCTATAGACTTATTATCAGTATACAGGGTAAATTTGGTATGTTCGACATAAAATCTAAACTTAGTAATTCCCTCAAGAGCCGCAAGGAACTCTTTCTCATAAATGGAATATTTCAATTCTTGGTCGGTGAGCTTCCGACCCGCATATGCTACGGGCATATGCTTCTTGGTTGGCTCATGTACCTGCGTTAGAACATAGGAAATAGCATATTGGGACGCATCTGTCCAAATGGAGAATGGTTGCTGAAAATTGGGTAAGATAAGTACAGGTGGATTAGATATAATTGCTGTCAACTTCAAATATGCCTCTTCACAAGAAGAGTCCCAATTAAAGGCAATGTTTTTGCGTCGTAACCTGTTCAATGGGAAACATAAATTAGCATAATTAGGAATAAATGTTTGGAAAAATCCTATCGCGCCGAGGAATTGGGCTACCTCCTTGGCGGACTGGGGCTTTTTTAATTCAGATAGAATTTTAGTTCTATCCGCGTCGATTCGGACTTGGCCCTGGGATATAGTATGTCCCAGAAATTTAACTGTTGTGCAAGCAAATTGCATTTTGCTCGCACTAATCGTGAGATTAGCTTGGCGTAACCTGTCAAGGACATTTCTGACATGTTGTACATGGGATGACATATCGGGTGAGTAAATTAAAATATCATCAAAAAACCAAATTACATACTGGTGTAAAATATCGCCCATTAATTGATGTAGCATCTCTGATAATATGTTACCACCTGTTGCTAACCCAAAAGGAACATAATTGTATTTAAAATTTGCAAATGGCGTTGTGAATGACACCAAATGTTGGCTGTCAGCTGAAATAGGAATTTGATTATATGCGGAATTCATGTCCAATAATGTAAAAACTTTAGCATCCTGTAAATGTGACAATAAACTAGGTATAGTTGGTATTGGGTAGGTAAAGTATTGTAAGACTTTGTTGAGTGGGCGGAAATCACATACAAGGCGAAATTTGGGGGGTTCCTCAGCTGTTGTTTTTGGCTTAGGTACCAAAAAACAAGCTGCGGTCGGTTTCCCCCTGAAAGGGGATATTATTCCAAGTTCCAATAACTTGGTAATTTCTTCCTTCATAACAGGAAGTAAGCTAGGGTTGACATGATAAGCACATTTTGCTATGGGGATGTCAGCATTGGGGTTCAGTTGCACCTTATATTCAGTGAAACTGGTTTTTCCTGGAATTTCATTAATTACATCGTCGTATTCATGAATTAGTCCCTGTAAGAGAGTTGCATTAGTGGGAGTGGTGGGTAGTGCACGTACTACCTGCAAACGTTCTTTGGGTGGGGCATGGGAAGACATTTTATCAACTATGTTATTAAGAGGGATCATACAAGACATATCATGTTCAAATGTGATTGTACCTCGATGGGTGAAAAATATCAATTGGACCCTAGTCATAAAATCCATACCAATTACGACATTTACACTTAAATCCTTAATAATTAGGAACTGTTGCTTCCATGTATTCTTTCCAATGCGTACCTTTAGAAGTACGGCTTGATCGGTGATGAGCTCATCACCGTGCGCCGCTGTAATACTGAGTTGTGGGACAGTATAAACACGCTTTTTTGGAAAGTATTGTTCCTTATAATTTAAGTTAATAGCTGAAGATGTTGCCCCTGTATCTAGTAATGCTGTACAAGCTACTAGATCGATCTGGGTTTCCAGATCCGCATGTCGAAATTCGAGTGGGAATAAACGTTCCCTTTTAACATTAGATTGGGGGGTATTATTAATATGTTGAGTACTATCAGCTGGAAAGCTAGCAATTTCAGTTATTAATGGCTTAGTACTAGTTGTGGTTGGACGGGAGTTGGAATAATGCGCTTGGGGAACCTGGTGGGTAGGCGACACCAGCGCCGGCGGTGGGCTGCGGCGGGTGTCGGAACTAACCGGGGAAAAATTGGGCATAGGTTCACCCCTATTTTCCCGATTTTGCGAATTATTTCTGAAGTACTGGCTTGGCTTATAATTACTTAAATTAGGCATTGTCCGCTGGGAGTGAGCGACAGTACTACGTTCCTTCTTAACAATTTGGGTACTTATATTATTTCTATTAAAATTGCCAGATTTGCTATAAGTAGGGTGTACATTTATATGGTTGGGTGTGCGCATGCTTGGTTCAGGATGGGTTACATTCCTATTATTATATCTAGGTTTATGACTAAAAGAAGTATTTGCTGAGCTAGCAGGAGGGGTATATGTACCGCGGTTCCTACTGGCGTCATGCCGTTGATAACTATTAGGGCGGCTCACTTGAGCTTGGGAATTCGTAGCCACATTTGAAAAATGTGGCTTGTTACTAAATTTTGGTTGGGTGGATGACGTTGCACCATACTGATATAAATTGGAAGTGGTGAACTGCCTATGCATGTCTTCCACTTCTTTAACAAGTTGGTAAAGACTAGCTTCGTCAGTTGGTTTGTTGGTATGAGTAAAATATTGCCTATCTTCAGGGCGGACTTGTTTTAACACAACGTCAATTAAGTCATTTTCAGAGTAAGCTTGGAGGATGCTGTTTGCTGCGTAAACATTATCAATAAAACAACGTAAAGATTCATTTGGGCGTTGCAATCGATGAATAAACATCATTGTAAGATGTAATTTAGATTTGGGATCGATCAATTCTTCTTTTATCTTGTCAACTAATGTTTGATACGTTAATGGGCCGCGCCATCTACTGAGGAGTTGCTTGAAATAATTGAAGTTAGGGCGCATTGAGAGCTGACGAATGATGGGTCCAATGGAATTGGGAGCTATTGTGTTTATTTGGTATAATTGTAAAAGGAAACGAAGAATCCTATTGGGGTTTGTGTTATCAAAGAATTTAAACTCATCAAGTTTCTCTTGGAGGTATTTTGGGATCTTATTTGGATCATTATTAGATTCGGGGGCTAATGTCCTAGCTTGTGCTAATCCGGACTTGATTGCATCTGAAATTTGTGCTATGTCACTGGGTTTTGTGAGTTCGCGGCAAAATCTACATTTATACTGGGATTGTCGATCCTTACCCATTTTCTTCCAATTAGCATAAGCGATTCCAGCACACTGGGAATCATATTGTTGGAAGCAGGTGACACATAAGATGGGGTAATCAAGTTCAGCTTCTGGGAGCTGATTACTACAGTAATCACAAGTTTCGGCTTTGGTCGCCATTGAGATTGTGTATTATCAGTGGAAACTCAAGAAAAGGGTTGTGCGGAGCCGATCACGTGGATAGTAATCGCTCTGGTGGATGCTAAACAAAGGGAGGATGCTAGTAACGTTGGGTGTGGGGGGGGTTCCCTACCTATCGCCAGGCCTGGCTAGAAAACAAAGGAAATGGAGGGCTCCTGAATCAACAGGTCGCTATTCGTGGAACAAAGGGATTCAATAATGGATTGACGCCTTCAGATAAATCGCCGCGTGGCGAGACAGACAGGAATTAACTTGAAATGGGTGATGCAATAAGGCAATGAAATCTGGTTATATAGAACAAAGAAATTCAACAATTTCGTACTGGGGAATGAAAATGAGGCGATTGGATCGTCACTAAACGCTGAAATAAAACAGTGAATTAGTGTCACGCTCCAGCTACCATGTAATGTGCAGAGTGGGGGATAATTATAAAATCCCACGCTCTGTCTACCATGTAATGAGTACAGTACACGCTATGGTACCATGTAATGAGCAGAAATCGATCTGCTTACCATGTAATAACTAGAAGGGGCAGCAAATAGGCTATTTCAGACAATTTGTGTCCGCTCGTTGCTACCCAGTAATATGCAGAGTCTCTGCTACCACCGAACTACTCTTAGAGTTCGGAAAATATAAAATTAAACAACTTCTAACAAGACAAAAGGAAATCAAGGTAATAAAATGAAAAGATAGTGATAAGGGAAAATTAGAAACTGTACTTGATGAAATGAATAAATTGGCAGAATGCGCAGTGAAACTAAATAAAGGAAAAATCAGAACCTCGTATTAAAATAAAGGGAAATCAACCTAAAAATGGAAAATAGATGAAATGAACAAAGAGATGGAAAATATATAAAATTAAATAACTCACGGCAACCTGGTTGTGGGATAACAGGTGTCGACCACACAGGGGTAAACTAAATACTTGAAATAATATTAAAAAGGAAAAATAAAGATTGCACGTGGCAGAATGAAATAAACTGAAAAATGGCGACTGGCTAAATAGCACAGGAGATGGTACTAAACGTAGTAAAGGTAATTTAGGTAATACTTGTATGAAAGCAGGGAACTAACTAACTACTGTGGGGATGAGGCGACCTCCCTTGAAGAGGGAGGCGCTCGCACGGCAGTTTTGCCAACTATAGGAAAACGGAAATGATATTGGCGGCACTGAGTTAAGAGAAGAGAAGAAAAGAAGAAGTTTGAGGAGGAGGCATGGAGCCTGGAACAGGAGATCCATGACAAGCTTACCTTTCCACATGTGATACAACTTACTATTCCCGCCTAACAGAGCTCTCATAATGCATCCTTTCACAAGACCGCTTTCACAGTACTCTAAAGATTTTTAGTTTCAATTGATTCAAAGAAGAGTTCTAAAACTAGATAGGTAATCCACAACATCTTTGCGGCTGATGTCTGGATCATCTAGAACACTTTTATGTCAACTCCCCAACACACATTTCATATGGATCTCTACCCCACAGATTAAATCTTGCGTTCGTAGCGTTTGAGGTCAACACCTGATAATAACTTGATGTAATTTGCATACAATTTATCACCTTGCGTATTACAAATAATGAAAATATTGACTCGGAACTAGGTGAGACTATGTTACGCTGTTGTCCAGGTTCGTTCACAAATGGCGCATTTTCGCATATGTTTACTCCTCACCATGACAACAAGGTGAAATAACTTGATTTCGCCTTGCCTCGATGTAAGGATGCGCTTGTGTCCAAGTCTCGAGAATATCACCCATACTTCTCACGGGAACAGTGGCTATTATGCAAAGTCTCTCGGAGGAAAAATTGCTATTCTTTGACTTGAGAGACGGCAGAATGTTTGACACGTTGAATACTAAGGGCTGTACAGCACAGGCCACAGGGAATCTCATTATATATGCCGAAGATGAATGTTTTCCAGATCCCCCCACAGTCACTGTCTATGATGTGGAAAAGCTGAGACTGGTGGACAAATTCCAATTTGAGAGCGAGTACGGATATGTCTACAGCATTTACATTATCATGGACGACCTTATGCTCATCAGTACACGTAGGAATCTCCTCATTCGAGATATGAAGTCACGAGCAATTCTACGAACTGTCGAATGCTGTGATTTCTTTCCCCCAGACCCTTCCTGCTCCAAGATGGTAGTGCGAAAACCTGATAAAGAACTCGTCGTTCTCCACTTCTGGTAGAAGGTAAAATTATGTACCTACCAGAAACATCTACCAATTGTCTTCACTTGTACAAGTTGTAATTTTTATTTTTTCATATGCAGTGCTTACTGTGATTATCGCAAGCAACATATTCAATATACATATGGTGAATTTGTAGAGAATTTTTTTAATTCCCTTAATACACACAAACTTCGAAATATTTGCCTTTTTCAACAATTTACTTTGAATTCCAAAGTCTTCTATCTTTAAATAAATAAAAAAAATCTGGGCGAGGCTTCACACTACCTTTCTTACTTGTAATCATTACAGACGGATGCTATTATGATGGGTCGTATCTATTGGAAAAATAACCAAGAAAGTGCTAAAAAGTTCCAGTCAGGAAAAGTTCGTCGGGATACCGGCTCGGGCCCCGGCTTTAGACAGGGGCTGAATACGGGGGTAGACGAAGTGTCAAACCTCAATCTATTCGGAAGTTCTGGTAGATGGAGGTCCTTCCACTTTAATAATTCACCTACCTACTTAATATGAACATACTAAGGGCCGGTTTATCAATTATCTACATTAACTGCAGGATAGCTATACCGAGTATAGCGCTATACTCTAGATAAAGAATGTGAGTCGTTTATCAATGCCGAAATACCTAGCGGATAAAATTATCCTTCAGATAAATTCTGTCTGGCAGATAGCGCCGTTAGCATCCTCATTGGTGTCCGCAGGCGACAAAATAGGGGCGATTTACACATGGAGTTACCACAGAGTAGACTCGGAGCTACATTTTCTTCATGGATCGACTATTAGAAAAACCGTCTGACGTCCACAAAACAACAGTGTCATCATCGACAGTATTACCTCGGCAAATAATAAGACAAAAGACACCACCACATGTTTGCTATTTTTTGCTTCATTTCTAGAGAGAGGAAAATGCATGCTTGAGTTGCGATCTTGCAACCTGAATTATTATGAATGAATTATTGTGATCAGTAAGTTGTGGTTTTAATTTCATCTTCGATCTGTGTTATAAAGTAAAGAACGTTATCTTTTTCCAACCGAAACCTCAATAAAATACGCACTCGTCCCATTTTAGTTGGTGATCTACACGGGGTCTTACAATATACGGTCTTCTTTTCCATTCAACGAATTATGCTACGACGAATTTTCGCCATTGCTGCTGTTTGAAGACAAATCCCCAAATATATCCATTGGAAGGTACAAAAATAAAGACAAACTTGAGATTCAAATAAGATTTTTGTAAATAAATAAACTTGTTTGAGGTTAGAAAGCTCTAGATATCCCATTAACCTCCAGTTATAATAGTTATCCCGCCGTCCAGGGACCAGATAAATTAAAACGCCAGATAAGGTTTAACTAGGGATTGATAAACACCCCATATCGTGTTATCTGGAGGATAACGCTATACCTTAGATAAATCCCCCTTATCCATTGGATAAATGTGATTGATAAACCGGCCCTAAAACTATAAAATAAAATGAAATCCTCGACTGTTGCCCCTCTATGAGAAATGATTAGCAACGCCACTGCTCCTGACATATTTTTATAACCTAGACCAAATTCATAATCGAATTACAAAAATGATCTCGAAAATCTGACGAATAGTTAAAACATCATGATTTATTGCTATTACCTCCCCCATTCTTCCTCTTCCATAATGAAATTTGAAACTCTTAATATAGGTAGGTAGGTAATCGTTTTACTTGGGACTATCCATCTTCAAGAGCCCTCATTATTTCCTCTGCAGACCAGTCATCAATATCATGCCTACAGGAAGCCATTTCAAAAAATTCAGATACTAGGTACTTTATTGGAAATCTGTAGTCAAAATAGAAGGGAATTGCGCACCGATTTTGAAAAACGAAGGGTTTCAAGTGATTAATTGAGAATTGAGGTACGAATGTGCCCCTCCCCCCATCCGAGGACACTGATTTATTCCCCCATCACAAAGGAGTCAAAGGAGTCAAAGGACCTGGCCGTGGTTACTTCTCCGTGGAGCACACATAGAGGGATCCCCCACTCTTCTTTTCTGCCATCGAATACTCTCGATACTATCGATTCAGCCTCCCAACACATCGATTTGATTTTGAAATAAAACGACCTTCAGAGCGCCAAAATTGAAAAAGTTCGTCAGGCAGCATGATTGTATGAACGAATTTTCTCAAATTACCTATTGTATTGTGATATGTTAAATTGTATCTGAATTTTAATACAAAGAGATTGTTAAAACCAGCAACAAACTGAATAAAATTCGGCGATTCAAAAAATATTTTTTGCAGTTTCTATAGATTTTTCAGCAAATATTAATTAAATTTAAGTACGTTTTCAGCATAATTTTGTGCAACCAATTTTTTATGTCCTAGATGATCGTTGGCAATTTCGTTCTGACTAAAACTCTGCTAACATTTTTAGAAAATTTATAAAACATTGAAAATTGAAATTCCTCCTGACATCATATCAAGTTAGTGGCTAACTGAATAACTTTTAGGATATGTAGAATAATTTACAGAGCATTAAAGCGCACCGATTAGCTGAGGAACCTCTAAGCCTAATTTTTTGCTTCCTCACTACCTAAGGTAGGGAATCTTTGTGTTCTTGATTGAAGTCGAAAAAAATTTTGCCCTCCAAAATCAAAATTTCCACTTAATTTTTGCGTTTCAGAGCTTGGTGATCAATTTTGGTTCCGTGTCTGTCTGTGGTAAATCCTTGTCACGGCCAAAACTATACCAAGTCTCAGTCCGATTCCAATGAAATTTTCAGGGATTGTGCGGGTTAGCATCTAGACGGTCCCCTTATACTTGCTGTGGTGAATGTACCACCAATAACTTGAATAAATAAAGACGAGGGGCTACCCAAAAGACAGAATCCCAAGCTCCAACACGAGAGCTCCCTAGTGGCCAAACGGGAAAGACAGCTCACTAGGAAAAGCAGACGAATGAGAAACATAGGGAATAATTCTCATCGTCTCGAGCTTCCTAAAATCGGAATGGGGAAGGCAACGTCCCCGCAAAGGATAATCACAGATCGATACAGATTATCCAAGACAAATAAAAACGACAGACCTAAACATTATCGTTTACAATACATTCCCTGGGACAAGGGAAAACGAACCAAGAGCGCCCTAGCGGCAGGAGGGAGAAAACTAAAGTTTCCCCTTCCACACACCAAGCGCTCAAAGTGATCAAATCGGAAGATATTTCATCTTCCACACACCGAAGCGCGAGCGATCAAATCAGATCAGCCAATCAAGCGCAGAATCCAGCTCCCCAGAGGACTATAAATATAGCAGCGCCAGCCCCGATCCGATACATACCAATCTCAACCTCCGATCTGACGACTTCACTCTCTTCAAACCTACTGCGATTGAGGACGAAGTTTCCTACAAGATTCTGCGACGAGAGATTCTACCTTCTTCAAGACTCCGGGTAGATTGAGCTAATTATACTTTGTATTACTCACTACCCTCTAGACGGTATCCCGATGTGGCTACACCGTCTAGCTTCAGCAGCTCGCCACCCGGGTCAGAGGAGAAATCCGCTGACCGTCCGCTGGGACGAGTTCTTAAGTCTCGTCGCCCGGGTTCCGAATTTATTCGCGAACCGACCGCTGGGGCGAGCCGATTGATCATCAAGAAAACCCTACACGGGTTGATCAATCGATACAGGCGGACCTGCCTATTTTCCAACGAGCTTCACTCAAGCGAAAAATGCAGTCGTCCCCGGGAGGACCCTCTAACTTCGGTTCAGAAGCGAGTCCCCCTCAAAAAATCAGTTCTTTTCAGAACTAGATAAAATTCCCAGATGGAGCGAATTCCCTCTTTTCGCCTTCTGAACGAATCCCAGCTCGAAATGAACATTTTGCAGAGAGCCGAAACGGCAGAAATACCGGCACGCGCCGACCATCAAGGCTCGAGCGGGCACGCGATGAAGAGAGATAATCACCTCCTTCGCTCGACACGTGGCATGGCCCACGGAAGCAAAAGGCCTGGCCCCGGTTCGCATGCAGACGAACAAATGGGCGTGTCACGGCCCAGCCTCGTGCGGGATACGTGGTATGACACAATCGTACACACCCTCAGAGGATGTCAGCTACACAGTCAACCAACATCTGACCCCTTCAAAGGGGAACTCCGGCGATTTCAACTCAAAAGTAGAAATCCATACGCCTTTACGCGGCCGACATGAGCACTTATCAAGCTCCTCAAGTGCATAATACGCACGAAAACAAAGGTACTTTTTAGTACCCCCAAAATACTACCTCATATCATAATGAGAACATTCGGCTAGAGTCTGAATATCAATATTCTCTGATAGGGAAATCTCGCTTAGATCAGAGTCGCGAAGACTGATCTGAAGCAGCCTTATTTCGTGACTCACATACATCCTATCAGACGAAATATAACAGTATACGAGATAATAACGGTACTTTCTCGTAACTCTCACCTGAACACTTTCCATGCTCAAGCCCGTATGACCATCTAAATAACATGGCTCGCGATATTCCACTAGGAGTTCCGACTCCCAGTCAGATGTATGTAAATCCACTACACTTGCATTGCCGTCACATAAATAACAGTATGTGCGCATGCGCAAACGCTAATTCATTATAATGTCGATTTCTTATCATCTATTATTACGATTTCGTTCAAACTCGGGGAGTAGATAGATATAGTTGTCAAGCTATTAGTCAGGTAATGACTGTTGGACTCGGCCCTGCTCGATCTTAAGAGAGTCTAGGGGATTTTCTACCCTCGATTCCAACCACAGATATTGATCTATTTGCCAACTACTCTATTTTTACTAAAAGGATTGATTTCGGATATTTTAGCGAATTTTTGAAGAAAATTAAGCTATTGGTCTCGCCTCAAAATTTGTAGAATGTGATTTTTTGAAAAAATTTTATACAGAAATCCGTTTCAGGCTATTCTGAATCATATTCTGAAGTTCCAGGAAAACGGCGGAATATCGAATATGTACCTACTAATCGATTCATAGGTAATCGCATATTTCGATTATCTCAATGATCGAACCTTCCGACCCTATAATGCAATAGTACCAAAACAACCATGAAAATCTTCCGTTGGAAGAGTTGGTTCATTTCTGCGCCACCAAACATCTAATATATTTTTACTTCGCCGCAACGGGAAACTTTCATCTGTTGAAATTTCACACTTTTGACCTCAGATGCTAATTCGGCGCACTTGAAAACCCCCCAATAGCAATTTTTAGCTCAAAAGACCGATTAGTTCGGCCGATAAACATGTAGGAAGACCATGCGTGACGTAGTAGGCAGGGGGCTGTGACGTCACAGGGCAAATGAACTTCTTCGGCTGTTTTGCTGGTCAGATATCCATCATATGGCACCTTTTTGGAAAGATATCGCTAAGATTTCTTATTTGCTCTAAGAGCAAATAAGAAATAGGTAACCATGAAATATCCCCATTCGAAGAATTGATTGATTTCAGGGCTCCCACAAGCTACTATGTTCTCTTGGAGAATTTAAAATTTCATCTTCCTGTCAGTGACGGATTAATAGAATTTCGTGGGTGGGGGCGGTCCTCTACCGGGATTATGTCTTATGGCTATTGATTATGTATTGTTACCGTTACCAAAAGCGGTAAACGAGAGACAAATACAGTAGGTACCTACCGTAAATTGTTAAATAAACTGATGAACACAAACTTATCCCTATTAATTAAAATTGTATTCCTTGCCTGCTGCCTAATGTTTTTTAAAGCAGGAAGATGTTATCTTCCATGCTCGTTTCCTGACAGAGCTACACTCAAACTTAAAAAAAAAACTTTAGTTCCCGTTTAACATGAAGTTTGGTTTTTACTGCTCTTCTACTGAAAAAAGGGCGACGATGGAGAACAGCACGACACCTGCTTTGATGATTTTTCCCTCAAGCACTTCTGGAAATCTCAGAGTTTACCGACGAAAATTCTGACACCACCCACGTAAATCTCCGACTGATACCCCGTGGCACCTACACAGTTTGTGGGCCTACTAAAATTCAAACGAACAAATTAGTAAATTGTCCATTAGTAGATAGTAGATTAGTAAAACTGGTACCAATCATACCAGTTTCCCCACAGTATGAAGTTCCCTCATCTATGGCCCATATTCTCGTGACGTCACGCCTGGAGTAGGTTCGCGTTTCAGCCAAAGTCAGCCATGACTGCCCTACATCAATAAATCGCTACTCCACTAAAATGTCTTTTCTATTTGTAGTTGAAGGATGCACGCACATCAAATATTACTAAACTTTAATATAAACGTGAGAATTAATACAAAAGGAAAACTGGTAAATTACTGGTAAATCGAACAGTCATCACGGTAACAATAATTCGAATGTCTATATGATCACTAACAACTGTTGGCATAGTAATTACCAAGCAAGGTAATAATATCCAAGTCACCACAGTCTCCCCCACTTATTCCAAATCTCCTAAGGGTAAGTTGAATGTTTTGGGCAAGTTCACATAATGAAGTCGCGAAAACGCTGAGGCAAGCGTCTCTCTCGTTGTGGTCGACTGTGTGATGAGGTGGTTGTAGTGGGTGTGATAGCCGATGTGGATGGTTGTGTTGGCAGGTTCAACGAAGTCGAAGATCGTTGGGCTTCAGTCATCACTGACGGAGAGTTCTGGGCCCGTGGAATATCGTAAGAGTAGGTGGGGCCAAACGTCACACTCTTCTTGGGTTTTTGCACAAGGGTCCCTCGGAGTTGGTCCACATGTCTTTTTAATGTCCTTCCAGAGTCTAGCGTGACAAGGTAATGCCGTTCCCCTAGTTTTTTCGCAATTTTTCCAAAGTGCCAAACATTTTTGTTGTCAGTATAGAATCTGACTTGTACTCTCTCCCCCTTTAAAAAAGATCTCGCCGGAATCGCTGCTAGTTGAGATGGTTTATTGTTGTTTGGAAAAATAGCGTCAAGCCAAATACGAAATTTTCTGTTGAGGTACAATTCAGCTGGGGACTTCCCACATATTAAAGGAGTTCCCCTGTAACGAAATAAGATTTTCTGAACTTTATCTTGAATCGGGGTAAGATCATCTGAAGCCGCCTTTAGCCTATGTTTCAAAGTTTGAATATGGCGTTTCGCTAGGCCATTTGTTGCTGGATGACCCGGTGCAATGAACTTTTGGAACACTCCATTTGTTGAACAGTATGTCTGGAATTCTTCACAGCGAAAAATGGAAGCGTTGTCAGAAACAATCGTTTGTGGATAGCCGTGGGAAGCGAAAATTTGTTCCAACAAGGTAATAGTGGTAGAACTAGTGGGTGCATCTTTTAGAATTTTAACTTCAGCCCACTTTGATTTCGCGTCCACGCACATGAGGAAAAATTGATTTTCGAAAGGTCCAGCATAATCAATGTGAATCCTCTCCCAGTTATCCCGTGGGTGAATTGGTGCTTTCGCAGGACTTGATTGGTTGAGAGCGCACTTTTCACACCCTTTTACTAATCTTTCAATATCTTTATCAATATTTGGCCAATAAACATAACGACGTGAAAGTTGTTTCATTTTGGTTATCCCTAAATGGGTCTCATGGAGTTCTTCAAGAATTTTTGAACGTAAACTATGCGGCATGAAAACACGATCATCTCGAAAAATAATTCTGCCCGCTAATGTGAATTCCTAATCTTCTGATTTATTACTGAGGTTTGTAAGAATTTTGCTGAGTTCTGGGTCTTTTTCCGTTTCTTTTTTTACATTTTCGGCAGTGATTTGATCGCTTGAAATCTGGAAAATACCTTGAGAGTAAATCTGGTTGACTTGAGAGTAAATCTGGTTGACTTCATCTCCAAGGAATTCATCTGTTGAACTACTGTGAGCTGTTGGAGCCCTAGATAAACAATCAACATTTTGATTTTCGTTCCCTGCTTTAAATTGAACTGAATAGTCGAAACTTGAAAGAAAGGAAGCATATCGGAGTAACCGAGCAGAAGTCATCTGTGGAAGTGCCTTGTTGTGATGAAAAATACGGGATAGCGGTTGGTTGTCTGTTATTAGTAGAAAGTGTTTGCCAAATAAGTAGTTATAGAAATGGGTAACTCCGTATATGATTGCAAGCGCCTCCCTGTCAAGTTGACTATAGTTTTTTTCTGATTCAGAGAGTGAACGGGAAGCATATGCTATTGGTCTTTCTGCTCCTTGAATGCAATGGCTTAGGACTGCAGCTATACCAGTTGGGCTAGCGTCTGTAGTCAATATGAGAGGCAATGTTGGGTCAAATGGAATCAAAACCCGGTCACTGCAAAGTTCAGCTTTCAATTTTTTAAATGCTGATTCACAAGTAGATGTCCATAGCCATGGTTCATTTTTCCTTAACAAACACCGCAGTGGATATGACAAGGTTGACAAATCTGGAACAAACCGTGAATAGTACGTTACAAGACCAAGGAATCGCCGAACCTCGTCTGCATTAGAAGGACGAGGCATCTCTTGGATGGCCCGTATTTTAGCCGGAGACTTTGATATCTTATTGAATTCGACAACATGACCTAGATATTCAATTTTATCTTTAAAGAATTCACATTTTTGTTTGTTAACATGTAAGTCGTATTCTGTACGTCTTTGAAGGCAGGCCTGGAGATTTTGTGTACACTCGTTTAATGTTGAACCATGTATAACGATATCATCAAAAAATGACTCAGTTTTTTCCAGGCCCTTCAGGATTTGTGAAAGAATACGATTAAATTCTGAGGGAGCAGTTTTTATTCCAAAACTAAGACGATTTACACGAAATGTACCACGATGGGTCGACATTGTCTGGATCATGCTACTTTCATCATCAACTAATAGGTGCAGATATGCTTTATACAAGTCTAGCTTACAAAAGTATCGAGAATTTCTTAAGGAGTTCAGAATATCGTCGATTCGACGGATTGGGTGATTTGCCTGAACCAACCTTTCATTCACCCCACATTTGTAATCAACACACAAACGTACGCCACCATCTGGTTTCGGAATCACCACTAGTGGTGAACCCCAATCAGTAGTATTAACTGGAGAAATGATACCAGCCTCTAGTAAGGAATCAAGTTCCTTATTGACCCGATCTATAAGAGCGTATGGGACATTTCTTTCTCTGGTGAAGATGGGTTTAGCTCCTGTTCGAAGTTGTAGAGCCACCTTGAACCCGGGTACACAGCCCACTTTATTTTCAAAAATAGGAGCAAATTTTTGAAAAACGTCTTCTATAGAGTTAGCTGGCTGGAGTTGTAACACGCATGAATGCCGATTCTCTGCATCCAGTCGTTGGAGATTGATTCCCAACCCCCTGATCCATTGACGACCTAGGAGGGCATCATGACCTGTTGGCACAATATGGAGATCACCTGTGATCACTCTCCCTTCGTATGAAACATTTACTGAACATTTACCTTTTGGTGCAATAATGTTGCCTGAATAAGACCGAAAAAGTACCCTCGAATGTTCGATAGGAACATTCAATTTTAAATTGTTGAAATCATTTTCTGCTAACAAGGTAAATTTTGCTCCGGAGTCAACTTCAAATTGTTGAGCTTTGCCATTTATCCTGACAGATATAAGATATTTGTCAGAATCTGGAGTCATTTCGAACAAATCTACTACTTCATATTGAAGTTGATGAGGAATTATTTCGACTTTATGTAAATCTACTGACGAGATCGAACCGGAGTGGTCAACTTGAAGCGAATTTGCGGAGCTGCTTCGGAAACTACCTGTCTGCTGCTGGAGATTCTTCATCAAGGACGAAATACAAACCTTGGCAACGTGTCCACTTTTATGACAGGAATCACACTTAATTTTGTTCCTATTAATTTGGCAATCAGCAACTCTATGATTTTCATTGCCACATCTGATACAAAGATTTTCAATACCAAGAGCCCTATAATCTGGTGGACGATAACGGAACCGAGAAACTTTAACCGGACTAGGCGAACGAAATCGAGAATTAGAATATGAAGGATTTCTGGAATGACTTCGTGAAGTGCGAGATGGTTGACTGGAAATAGCATAAGCATCACTTGAATCAGAATACGGATTATGAGAACTGGAACGCTGGAGTTCTTTGCTTTCAATTTTTGAAGCTTCAAGGGCAGTAGCTTTACTTAGTATGTCATCAAATGAGGTAACATTTGCTTGTAAAATTTGTTCTCTTAGCCAGTCATCACGAAGACCTCGGATAAACTGAGCTCGGAGAAAAACATCAGCGATTGAAATATATTGTTGACATTGACATTTAACAGAAAATTCACATTCAACTAAGTCACGTTGAAGTGCAGCAACGAATTCGGATATAGACTGGTGATCTTTTTGGTAAATATTCAAAAAATAGTGTTGAGAAACTACCACATTTTTCTTAGGGATAAGCATTTGCTTGAAAGATTTTATAAGATCGTCGAATGAAAGGCTTTTGACAGGTTTTGTAGGCCCTAAGTATGCTGCAAGACTATTGTAATGTGTAGAACCTATTGAAACGCACAATAATTGCGCAATTTTCTCTCTATCTGTGATACCCTTCATAGTATAATAGTTTTCAAATCGCTCCAACTAACATGAAAATTTTTCGCGTTTGGGATCGAAATTTTCGAATGGTGCAATGCTGGAAAAATTAGCCGGGGCGTTTGCAGTGGGTTCTGGACGTAGTTGAGCTGTGAGTTGAGCAAAAAGCGAAGCCTGTTGTTCCTGCAATGCGCCAAGTAGTAATTTGAATTGTTCAGCATCCATTTTGAAGTTGAATGGGTATTCTGGTTGGTATCTCAAATAATGTACATGTACTGTATCGATAAATACCCTAGGTTCGTCTTACCTTACCAGTTCTTGAAATATCAGCTCACGGTAGATAGAATAGCTTTGCGAATGTAGAATTGTTGCTCAATATGCGCAAATTGTCTTTTTTTCACTCGTCGCCAACTAAAATGTCTTTTCTATTTGTAGTTGAAGGATGCACGCACATCAAATATTACTAAACTTTAATATAAACGTGAGAATTAATACAAAAGGAAAACTGGTAAATTACTGGTAAATCGAACAGTCATCACGGTAACAATAATTCGAATGTCTATATGATCACTAACAACTGTTGGCATAGTAATTACCAAGCAAGGTAATAATATCCAAGTCACCACATCCACCAACCTATTTCTCACAAGAAGTTTACCGTCCCATGTCAACATAATTCGTGGTTATAAGGCCATTTTTCAACAGTTTTGTTTTGAAAAAGTATAATATTGTAGCAATACAAAGTTTCAATTCGACTAAATGCTATGATAATCGTGCCTGCCAGCGCAATAATTGATTGTAGATTGCTGTCAACGATACCAATGTAGTGATCGAGTTTTTATTTGGACTAGGAGCCTACTAACTATTGCAGTTAATCAGTGTCAGAAAACTAAAGAACTTCATTTGTTTAGGCTTTGAGAATAATTATTAACCTGAAAAATAGTAAAGAAAAGATGATTGAAAATTCCTCAGGTGTCTGTAGTGCTGTGTAGGTACCTAGCCATTGCTCAGGTAGCTTCATCAGTATTTTTTTATAAGTTCGTCGTACTATGCTTAACTGAGGAAGCTTTACTTGTTGTAAGTTGCTTTACAGCTGTGGCTACAAATGGCGCATTTTCGCATACCTAGTTTACTCCTCACCATGACAAGGTGAAATAACTTCGACTTCCCCTTGCCTCGATGTAAGGATGCGCTAGTGTCCAAGTCTTGAGAATATCACCCATACTGTTTTTTTTTGGTCAACCTACAAGCGCGACGGCGTGATTCTATTCTGACTTTCCCTTGCAAGAATTTTTTTCTTCCGCCTCTTGGGGGGGGGGGGGGGGGCGCCCCCACCACCCCCCCCCCTTAATCCGTCCCTGCTTCCTGTTGTATTCATTCTTTGGTTGATATAGTTTGCAGTGACGGATTAATAGAGTTTCGTGGGTGGGGGCGGTCCTCTACCGGAAGTACCCCCCCCCCCCCCCCCGAAATTTTTTTGAAAAAAGACCTTGAAAAACTAGCAGTTTATGAGGTTATAGACCCACACTTTATATCAGGCATGTAAAAATTATCATGAAAAACATATTTTTTATTTGCACAAATTTTAGCTTGGTTACCAAACATCCACGTACACACACAAAATAAAAAGATTATAGGTAAGTCATTTTTTTGGCACAATTATATCGAAAAAGGCAGGGAATGAAACATAAAACGCTGGAGAACTTCAGTCCTCGTGATGTAATATTATTTATAAATTATACATTTATATTTTAAACACAGGATTAAATAATAATACACTCTTTATTTGTTCAATTTACTTTAGAAGTAAACAACCATTTAATAAACACTCACGATGAAATTAAATGAACAAAGTTCATTTTTGATTAAAGATGAAAATACTAATTACCTTGTTAAACATTTTTTGTCTATTACTGGTAAATGTGAAACAGTGAATAATTCACTTCAATCGAAAAACACTGGTTGCAATCATTTAAGAAAACACGATTCGTTTCTTTCTTCGTCGAAACAGTAGGTAGGTTGATTATGTCTTATGGGTATTGATTATGTATTGTTACTGTTACCAAAAGCGGTAAACGAGAGACAAATATGGTAGGTTCCTACCGTAACTTGTTAAATAAACTGATGAACACAAACCTTGGTTTCTACTGCTCTTCTACTCACAAAAGGGCGACGATGGACGACAGCACGACACGGACTCAACACCACCATTGCCAACCTGCTTTGATGATTTTTCCCTCAAGGATTTTTCCCTCAAGGAGTTTACCGACAAAAATTCTGACACTACCCAAGTAAATCTCCAATTGATACCCCGTGGCACCTACGCAGTTTGTAGGCCTACTAAAATTCAAACGAACAAATTAGTAAATTGACCGTGACAGATTAGTAAAACCGGTACCTACCTATCATCCCAGTTTTCCCACAGTATAAAGTTCCTTCATCTATACTCGTATTTTTGTCAACCTACAAGCGTGACGGCGTGTATCTATTCTGACGTTCCCTCGAAAGAATTTTTTTCTTCTGCCTCTCGGGAGGGGGGGGGGGGCGACCGCCCCCCCTTTAATCCGTCCCTGATAGTTTGAATATTGACTACTTTCGAGTCTTCTTCTCCTGATTCCTGGTATTGGCGAAATATCAAAGTTGTGTAAATTTGGTTCTCACCAGATGAGTGGTGGCAGCCTAGCATTAGGTATAACCTAGGTGTTCTTCTGTGGGCATAACCTTAAATTTGATTATTTCTGTAAACTTAACCATAAACAGGGTACTTCGATGAAGATTATACGTTGCTTACAGGTAAGCTAGTGTAATCCTACAGTGGTAAACATAAAATGGCCTGGTTCATGTCATCGCCACGTGGCGCGCTCGGGGCGTTTCACCGCCTTCTCCCCCTAGATGCTCCTTCCAGAGTGCTTCGACATGGAGGAAGAGATTCCATGCCTTCGAGTATTTGACGGTCGACCAACTGTTGCTTCGTTGCTTATTTCTGTTGTTCACACATACGCGGTTTAAGTTTTAATATCGAATAACCATCTCTAAAGTTCTTTCATCCAGAAACACCTCGTGGAAATTTATAATTTTGCTTTGTTATACGCTAGTGTCGGCTTCGCGTGACTTCGTGTGTCCCTCGCCGTTATTGTCTGACATAATCGTTAGATATCATTACCAGTCATTCATTGGTTTTTCGGTCCCGCGATTTACAGTTAGCTACGAAATATGGCCTTGTGGCATGACTATTATACGTCGACATTTATAGGTCTCTACGAAGAAGAGTCGGTCCTTTGGGACCCGGACCATCCTGAGTACAGACACGATATAAAGTCTAGTGCAGCTTGGGAGCGAATAAGAGATGCGTTGGACCCTGCCCACTTCATAGTTGAAGATTTGAAACGAAAGATGGTCTCCCTAAAGGAGATGTATCGTACGAACAAACGGGAAAATACAATCCCAAACAATAGCTATGACACCAAGTACTTCCATCAATTGGACTCTTTTCTTGGCAAAACGTCAACGTACGTGACAACCGCCAACTCAACTCGAGTAAGTACCTCCCTTGAATTTACTCATTTTGACGTGGTTATGTGGGTCAATCCCATACCGACCCTTTCAAGGTTATTAAGTTTACCGAAACATTCAAATCTAAGGTTATACCCACAGAGTAACAGAACACCTAGGTTATACTATAGATATAGGTCATCTGGTGAGAACCAAATTTACACAGATATTTCGCCAATACCAGGAATCAGGAGAAGGAGACTCAAAAGTAGTCAATATTCAAACTATATCAACTTAGTAGGAATACAACTGGAAGATGAAATTGTTAAATACTCCAAGAGAACATAGGTACTAGCTTGTGGGAGCCCTAAAATCAATCAATTCTTCGAATGGAGATATGGGTGATTCTCAGAAAAAGTGCAAAAACCGTGTCTCCGCTGCATTGCTTCCAATGGACGAGTAGTGGTCACTTTGTTTTTCATCCATTACATTCATTTCGTTACCCTCTAACACGTTGAACACAAAAACAGCGACTTTTCGCGAAAAAATGTACTTTTTTATTAGCTTAAAAACCTAAATTCTCACTACCACCACATGTCTCCCGACACGTTTTTGAATTTCAGCAGCCAATTGAACCACGTTATTCGAAGTTTTTCAAAAAATGGCTTTCCATAATTAAAAGCAGATAGTTGAAAATGTTCAGAATTTTTATTTTTCAAGCATTCACCCACATTTAAATGATTTTACATTACTCAGAACTTTGTCTCCAATTTTTTTATCATTACCGCCACACTATCCGGTTTTCACCACCTACGATATTGGAAGGGAAATTTGAAGAAAAAACAGCCCCTTGTACCAAGTGGCAGCCCTGCAGAGATCGTTGAACCCTCTCTCGGCAGTCCACCTCCACCCCCCAGTCCAGCTTCAGGAGCCTCGCAGGAAGGATGTCAGTTTGGTGAGTATTTTTTTTCTTCTCATTACCGCCCCTCAATGTATATCTACGTATGCTGTTTTTTTAAACACGTATAAAGATTCTACATAAAAACCACAATGAAACGCCGTTTCGTTTTTCAAAATAGCATTATAACTTTTCGAATGGCATGCTTTCAAAGTCTGAATCCTCACTACCACTCCTGAAATCGTCTCATTACCACCACATTTTCGTTTTGTGGCGGAGATGAGATAAAGGTGTGGTAGTGAGAATATTAGGTGATTTCCGTTTAAAATATCAAGTTTGCTTGTTGAAATTGTTTCTTGACACACATCAGTGAGTCCTTTTGCATCAGCCAAGCTGCAGTTGTGATTCTGGCTCACTCAGAATGGCAGCTGGTTATGGGATATAATACTTCAGTAATAACTTTCTGAACTTCTTTCTCCCATCCCCAAGGGTACTCATTTGACATTGGATATTCCCTTTTCAGATCTTCACTATAATGGCTCCAAGGAGAAAATACACTGCTGAAGAAGCAAAAGAAAGAAGGAAGGAGAGAGACAGGAAGAGCGGAAGAACAACCCCAATATCAGAAGAGCCTATCTCGAGCAAGAGAAACAGAGATATCTGAGAAGAAAGGCTGAAGGTACGATAAAACTTATTTCTGATTTATCTGCCAGGCGTCAAAGAGCTCAGCGAAAACGCTGGAGAGCCAACTCCAGCAATTATTATTCAAAGAAAAGAGCGTTGAATACGAATGTAAGAAATCTTCTCAGCCTGACTCCTTCATCAACTCCTGAACATAGTCCTCAGCTCCTGCTTCCTCCGCCACAGCAAGAGGTTGTTCCCGTTATTGTAGGTCGTGCTGGAAGCAGGAGAAGAGATGCGGGACATAAAATTATTTTGCGGAACAGGTCAAAAACTGTGAGGAAATTCGGAGTTTGAGAAAAAAAGTAGAGCTGCTTCAGAAACAATAGCGCGCCACTGGAAGCAGACGTTTTATCGTCTGAAGAAGAAACTTCTAGCCATCCAAAAGGCGAGTGTCCCTCTAAGCCCCAGAAAAAAGTCTTTGTTGATACCAACACTGAAAAATACTATGAAGATGCATCAGGCATCCGGGAATTCGTCCTTCCAGCAGATTCAAAACAATGCCTTATCCTGCGTACGTTGCAAACCTGGAGAAATGTGCTCACATTTTTCAATTTCTCCCCCATTTTGCCTCAGTCGCCAGTCAGATCTTGGAGGTACATCAACTAGCAACATCAGCAGCATGGATACTGAAGAAGGGGCCATTCCATCAACTAGCACCACTGCTGATGATAATATTTCCTTGCCTCGCACCCCACATAAAATAACCCCCCTTTTTACCATAAACAATGTAAAAGAATGAAGACTCTATGAAGACGAAAACTGGTACCCGGGAATGGTTGAACATTTAGAAGATGGAGAGGTACTCGCCAACTTCATGGTCAGATCTGGGTCAAATAAACTGTTCAAATGGCCACATCCACCCCAGAGACAGAAGCTGAAAGTGGACAAACTTCTCTACAAAATCACGAAACCTCCAACACCCGTCACATCACGGCTCTCCAAGTTAGAGGAATATGATTATATTGAGATGTTAAAGACCCATGTCTGAACTTGTGCGCTCCATTTTTTTTTTTTTTTTTTTTTTTTTTTTTTTTTTTTTACATTCCTGTACAATTTACACCAGTTTTTCATTAACCTTTTGGGCAATTTGTAATCAACCCTAGTTAATTTCCTCGTTGAGTTCCTTGTTTGGTAATGGGTAAATAGAAATGCGAAGTTATATGGATGAGTTTGTTAAAAAATTGATGATTTATTGAAGTTGTAGGTAGACTGATTTTTTTTCAACTACCTACAGTTATCAGTCGGAAAATGGCAAGTTTGCATTTTAAAATGTTTGTGTTCAAGTCTTACAAGACGTTTCTAGTCTTTATCTTCTAGTAATGAGTCCAAATAGTAGTAAGTTTACCAAATAAGTGGTATGATGTATTTTAGTTTCATTGTGATATGACTCATGACGCGTATTGCTATTATTCGTATATGTACTGTGCGTCAAATTTTTAAAGACTGATTTTTCAAGTCCTGCCAAGTACAATGTCTTCCATGTCAATACCTACCTCTCCTTGAGTTTATTTTGTGAGAAAAATCCGTGCCTTGATATAAGTACCTAATTATTTGCTACTTAGTACATCTTTACTATTTTTGTGCGCGTTTTTTAAAGTTTTTTAAATTTCAGCTGTTTCAATCTTTTCTTCCCTTCCCCTTAAGTTCTACGATTATTCTGCGATAGATACATCAGAACAACGATTTCAATGTTCAAATTAGGTTTCTCCTTCATATCTTCAACTTGACATGTAGAGTCTATGCTGGAAGAGCATATTGAATAATATACAGAATCCAGAAGCAGCTCTCAATTCGCTTGTGAGTTAGCAATTTCTCATTACCGCTTCTATATCTCATTACCGCCCCGCAGTTAAAACGTGTGTTATCATTACCGCCACATCCAAAATTTGGAGTTTTCTGCTCAAAATTTGTTCTTGACCTCAAAACTGGGTTTCAAATTATTGTTTAGTTCCTCTAGATCACGTATGAATTTTTATGGATTTTTCGGAAATAGTTCACAGGACCAATTTTCTGAAGATCCGTTTTTGCAGTTTTTCTGAGAAACACCCATATTTATTGGTTACCTATTTCTTATTTGCTCTTAGAGCAAATAAGAAATCTTAGTGATATCTTTCCAAAAAGGTGCCATATGATGGGTATCTGACCAGCAAAACACCCGAAGAAATTCATTTGCTCTCTGACGTCACACAGCCCCCCACCACCCTCAGCTACTACGTCACACCTGATCTTCCTATTGGCCAAACAATTCGGTATTTTGAGCTGAAAATTGCTATTGGGGTTTTTCAAGTGTGCTGAATCAGCATCCGAGGTCTGAAGTGTGAAATTTCAACAGTTGGAAGTTTCCCATTGGGAAGGAGTAAAAATATTTTGGTAGTTTGGTGGGGCAGAAATGTATCAACTCTTTCAATGGAGGATTGTCATGGTTGTTTTCTATTTGCTCAATAGGAAGATCTGAGCGATATCTTTCCGAAAAGGTGCCATATGATGGTTATCTGACCAGCAAAACAGCCGTAAAAATTCATTTGCCCTCTGGCGTCACAGCCTCCACCTACTACGTCACACCTGATCTTCCTATTGGCCAAACTATTCGGTCTTTTGAGCTGAAAATTGCTATAGGGGGTTTTCAAGTGTGCTGAATCAGCATCCGAGGTCTGAAGTGTGAAATTTCAACAGTTGGAAGTTTCCCATTGGGAAGGAGTAAAAATATATTGTTAGTTTGGTGGGGCAGAAATGTATCAACTCTTCCAATTGGCGATTTTCATGGTTGTTTTTTTAATTGCTCTATAAAAAGATCTGAGCGATATATTTCCAAAAAGGTGCCATGTGATGGGTATCTGACCAGCAAAACAGCCGTAGAAATTCATTTGCCCTTTGACGTCACATCCCCTCCACCATCCACAGCTACTACTTCACACCTGATCTTCCTATTGGCCAAACTATTCGGTCTTTTGTGAGCTAATGGGAGGTTTTCATGTGTGCTGAATCAGCATGCGAGGTCTGAAGTGTGAAATTTCAACAATTGAAAATTTCCCAATGGGAAGGAGTAAAAATATATTGGTAGTTTGGTAGGCCAAAAACGTATCAACTCTTCCAATGGGGGATTTTCATGGTTGTTTTTCTATTTTCTCAATAGGAAGATCTGAGCGATATCTTTCCGAAAAGGTGCCATATGATGGGTATCTGACCAGCAAAACAGCCGTAGAAATTCATTTGCCCTCTGACGTCACAGCCCCCACCTACTACGTCACACCTGATCTTCCTATTAGGCCAAACTATTCGGTCTTTTGAGCTGAAAATTGCTATTGGGGTTTTTTCAAGTGTGCTGAATCAGCATCTGAGGTCTAAAGTGTGAAATTTCAACAGTTGAAAGTTTCCCATTGGGAAGGAGTAAAAATATATTGGTAGTTTGGTGGGGCAGAAATGTATCAACTCTTCCAATGGGGGATTTTCATGGTTGTTTTCTATTTGCTATATAGGAAGATCTGAGCGATAGCTTTCCAAAGAGGTGCCATATGATGGATATCTGACCAGAAATTCATTTGCCCTCTGACGTCACAGCCCCCCACCACCCTCAGCTACTACTTCACACCTGATCTTCCTATTGGCCAAACTATTCGGTCTTTTGAGCTGAAAATTGTTACTGGGGTTTTTTCAAGTGTGCTGAATCAGCATCCGAGGTCTAAAGTGTGAAATTTCAACAGTTGAAAGTTTCCCATTTGGAAGGAGTAAAAATATATTGGTAGTTTTGTGGGGCAGAAATGTATCAACTCTTCCAATGGGGGATTTTCATGGTTGTTTTCTATTTGCTCAATAGGAAGATCTGAGCGATATCTTTCCAAAAAGGTGCCATATGATGGGTATCTGACCAGCAAAACAGCCGTAGATATTCATTTGCCCTCTGACGTCACAGCCTCCACCTACTACTTCACACCTGATCTTCCTATTGGCCAAACTATTCGGTCTTTTGAGCTGACAATTGCTATTGGGAGTTTTTCAAGTGTGCTGAATCAGCATCTGAGGTCTAAAGTGTGAAATTTCAACAGTTGAAAGTTTCCCATCGGGAAGGAGTAAAAATATATTGGTAGTTTAGTGGGGCAGAAATGTATCAACTCTTCCAATGGGGGATTTTCATGGTTGTTTTCTATTTGCTATATAGGAAGACCCGAGCGATATCTTTCCAAAGAGGTGCCATATGATGAGTATCTGACCAGCAAAACAGCCGTAGAAATTCATTTGCCCTCTGACGTCACAGCCCCCCACCACCCTCAGCTGCTACTTCACACCTGATCTTCCTATTGGCCAAACTATTCGGTCTTTTGAGCTGAAAATTGTTACTGGGGTTTTTTCAAGTGTGCTGAATCAGCATCCGAGGTCTGATGTGTGAAATTTCATCAGTTGAAAGTTTCCCATTGGGAAGGAGTGGAAATATATTGGTAGTTTTGTGAGGCAGAAATGTATCAACTCTTCCAATGGGGAATTTTCATGGTTGTTTTCTATTTGCTCAATAGGAAGATCTGAGCGACAGCTTTCCAAAAAGGTGCCATATGGTGGGTATCTGACCAGCAAATCGGCCCTAGAAATTCATTGCCCTCTGACGTCAAAGCCCCCCCCCCCCCACCACCCTCAGGGGGGACCGGCGATTCCTTCCTGACCTCCAAAAAGCATGGCTATTCCTTCCCCTTAAAGTGTTGGCGATTCCTTCCTGTTACTCAGTTGCTTTCCGCCCAGGTGTTTGTTAATTTTGAAGCAAAAATTAACTTTTTATAGGACTAAACCCTTAATTGCACAATTAAGTACTTAAAACCCAAATCAAAGTATTACAAGGTAAAGTTCACGTCGTTTACTATTGTTAATATTCAAGGCTATCTCTAATTCCATTGATCGCTGATTCAATACATTGGCATTCCAACTCATAATACGTAGGTATTGCCTTTTTCATAGCAGTTTTCTTTGATGGCTTAAGCCTAATTTACTTTCAAGTGCCTTGAGGCACTCAGTCAAAATCGACAAGAGGGTGATTTTTCCGTGCAGAGCTGGAGTTTGAATTTGATTTAGGTTTTTCCGAGCGTTTCGAGCTTTGAGTATTAATAAGATGGAGGGCCATTGCTCTGAATTCAACGCTGTTTCCGCGTCAAGGCATACGTGCCACTACTGTCGCGTTGGCTTCGCAATTGACTGACCCGCGCCCGCCACGCTTTTTTCAAATTCAAATGACAATGCAGTTTATTGTAATTTGTTTTGTTTGATATTACTTATTATTGTTACATTTTAGTATTAATTTATGTATGTAGACATAACTGTCTAGATATTAGTATGTACATACTTCGGTCCCATGCCCAAATCTTGGTGCCTCCTATTTCTTTTTTTTTCTAAGTAATCCTATTATGTCCTGCATACCTTCCTCGTCATCTTTCCCTCAGTTCTCCTGACTATAAGAACTACGAAAGTAGTTGAATCAAATGTGAAGTTTAAATTACCAAGTGACATTTAGCCTAACTTATTGTTATACAGTGGCCTCTCCACCAGAAGTTTAGCCCACTACAGCACGCAAATTTCGCTTTGTGATTTAGTTTGGTTAATGACTTTTTTTTTGTTGTCCGGTTGGTCTTATTTGAACCATTAAAATTTCTATCCAAATCAATGAAGAAAGTAATTATTATTTTCAAATTTATACCCTTAGGTAAATATAACCCCTCGTAGATAATTCAAAGTGAAGCCAAGATCATACACATTTCAGGGAAAACCCCCACCAATGTGCGATTTGTTATCCAAACTTCATCTAGCAGATTCAGAGAAAATACCTAGGTATGTAGTTTTGGTAGATCCAAAGGTTCAGTAGCAATTGAAAATGATAAAACTAAAAATTTATAGCTTAATCAATGATTTTATGCATATCTTACATAGCTATTATTAACTTTAATACAGGGAGGCAGGCAAAGAGAAGCATGATACATTATCATATACGGGATATGATTGAAGTAGCAACAGATGCGAGATTTTAATGAGAATGTGTACCTATATATATAAATATGTTGTAATTGAAGGCAGAAAACTCATAATAAAACTGTTTGAAATAATTTCAATGTTACAAATTCTTGTTTATGACCATTCTACTAAATTTGTGCCTTATATTGGCTGCTGGCTCCGACAGTGATATTGCCTCGTGCGATCTCCTGATATTTAGAAAAATGGATGCTATATTTTTAATTAGGCTGATGCGGTGGTCTTCGTCATCAACATAATTAAGGGACATCAGATGAGATACGAATTCTGGGGCTAGAAACACCTTATCATGTACATCCTTTACAACTGCCACTTGAAATGAGTAAGGGAAATTTTTTTTTGTAATCGCTGAAAGATGCCCCCTGAAAATCTTTTCAGCTGCTTTCAAAATAATCACAATGTCTGGGTGCGGACGAATGAGACCACCTCTTGTTTTTAATTCAATAAGGGTCTGCGGATGAGGTCCAAGCATTGAAGTATTATCTATAAAAGATATGCATTCATTGCAACAGAATTTTTTTTTTAAACGTTTCACAATAAAACCTCCAATATATTCAAGGATTTCTCCATGGTACTCATTCAGATCCCAAGCTGTGCTCAAATAATCATGTCCCATCCCTGACAATGTGGAGTCTTCACAAGGATCTTCCCCAATTTGTTCATGAACAGGGGTGTTCTGCCTACTACAATGGAGTAAATTCGTGTTATCGAGGATACAATTTGATCTTTGCGATGTCACTATAATTCCATGAATAAGCAGCTTACGGTAGGCACTTTCAAATTGGCGACAGGTTGGATTGTTGTTATATCCACCTTTACCACGGACAGCACTGAAAAAATTTTCCAGGTGGTCCTGCAGCATTTTGTAGGACAGCAAAAACGTTATTCCCCACTCCCTCATTTGTTCGTATATCTTGAAAACATTATCCAGGCATACAAGAAAGCCTCGAAAACCGGCCCTCCTTGGAGAATCTGTAATTGAAGAGTCACATTCTGACAAACGTAGATTGGAAATGTACTGAATAAGTTGTTCAGCTCGCTGTTGTATCGGTTTCAACGTCTCAGGTCTTATCGGTTTCTGAAATGGCTTAGTAGAAAAGAGACTGCGGCAATTGAGAATGTTGAATGCTTCGTCAAAATTTCTACAAAATTCAGCAGTTCCCTCAGCTCCTTCAAATAATGAGTCTCTGGTTCTAAGCCAATCAAGTGCAATACTGGTGCTGTTGCTCAGTACTTGCACTGCAAGCGACACATTCATTTTGTTTTCGGAGGCATAATTGATGTGTCGTTTTGACAGCTTTGTTGCTGCATGGAGCCCTTCTTGTTGCTGCTTAGAGTGCAGTTGTCTTATAAAAGACCAACACACAACTCTTCCTTCGCCATCTTTTAGTGGTCCTCTTTCTCCGAACGTATTTCTCACGAGCTTGACCATGTGGCTGGGATCTGGATACACAAATACTTTATTCTCAGCAGTGGGGTGGGGGAACCAAGGTTTGTATGACGGGGATCCAGACCTGATATTGGCACCAAGATGGTTTATCATCGCAATGTTTGCTGATTCGCAATCAAAGGTCAGGGAACAGCACTTTACACCAGCATCATGGAGTTGTGTAAGTGCTAAAGAAACTAAATTGCTCCTTTCTGTACCATTAATACTACTGATGGCAAAGTAGCCAAGAGGCACCTTCCAGAAGCTGTTCACTGCCACAGCCATCATTACAAACATACCTGCCTGTCGCCTGATGCTGGAAGTCATCACCGCAGCCCATCCCCGTTCCCATGTCAACATAACCAAACGAACGCTGGCTACTAGGTTCGAATTCCACTCTTTTTTTAATTTTCATTTCGTCCAAAACTAAATTGACTATGGTCTCTTTACCCTGAGCACGATTGAAAAAAACTATTTCCGCTAATGCGTCAAAGGCCTGCTTTGAGAAACCAGGTCTGCAGTCCACCACCTGATACCATGATTTCAGAGTGGAAGGTGCTGGCAAGGAAGGCAACTCTTTCCGTAAAAAGTTATAGGCTTTGGTTGAATAGAAGCTGACAGCTAGAGCAAACTTCCGAATAGAAACAGGATATTTTCCTCGTTTCTTCTTATTTACATATCGTTCAATTAAATCGGCCATCGTATTGGGAACTTGACACTGGAACAAGAACGCATATATTGTAACCAACCAAACCAGATTTTTAATATGTTAATTATATATTGAGATAAATCAGGCAAAAATGCGACCTAGGTTTTAATATAGAATCAAAGTATAGGTACCCTATACAATAAAGATAATGAAATGATCACTGATTTGAAGATGTACTTGCTATACATGTTTCGAATCAACTCTTAACGTGGATCCATATAGGTTCACTACAGTTTCAACACCAACCAGGATTCTTCTACTAAACATTTATTGCTATTGACAGATATTATAAGTTTACTGCTTGGAAAAGAGACTACTCAGACTACTTAGAAAAGAGATGCTACTAACAACAGATCGATCATACACATAATCTAAGCAAGAAACCATCAGGTGCAAAGAAGTGGTGTTCCAAAAAGTAACATTGTTTATTATAAATAGCTGGGTACAACAATAGCAAGTATAATTACATAAACACAAGAACATTGATCTAGAAAACACAGTAGATGAAGATTGAGAATAATCCACCGCAGCTACTCCCCCTAACACTGAATTTGACGACCTAGTAGAACACTCACAAGTTGGAGGACAAGCGACTGAAAATAAATTTGAACCTGTGAAAGAAAAACTATAATAAAATGAAAGAGTTTAACATAAGCACAATAAAGTGCTCAAATGGGCATACAAAATTCTGCAACTGCAAAAAAGGCTTAACTTTGTTTACTTTATATTTTTTGCACAATATTCTTAGAAAATGTTTTTAAACTATGACTTAGAATATTCAGAAATTGTTGAACAAAATAGTGCTGAAAAATGTACTACCTTATTGTTCAAATTCCTACAATTGGTTAGTGTACCAGTATGTAATTTAGATTAAGTTTTTTTGTTTGTTATAGTTCAATTGTCAATTATTTCTGTGCACAAGCGCTCAAATTTCAAAACAAGTTGATTTATATATCACGAGAAAAATTACGAAAATTTATTATGCAACTTGATTGTTGGTTTTTCTTTTAGCCAATTTCTTAGAAAATGAAGCTATTACAATGGCTCCAAAAATGTTTATATAAAAATTGTCCAACTTGATATTTTCTTCTTTGAGGTCCGTTTCGAGACATTCTGAAACGGTTCCAGGATTTCAACTAATAAATTTCAATTTATAAGTTAAGGATTTTAAACTAAATGTTAATATATATATATATATATATATATATATATATATATATATATATATATATATATATACCCACATAAATAATACATAACAAACTAACACATCCATGTACGTACACAGAATTACATAGATTAAACGTATAGATATGAGTTCCCCACAATCTGATAGAGTCCCAAAAATTTAATTAGATCCATCTGTACTTCACCACGAACTGTGATACCCTGAAACTCAAACACTAAGTGCTGCTTGAAATCAATTAAGGCTCACAAGTTATGAGTGTGGCATCGATTTGTTTCTTGGTATACATAAGACTTATTTACACTCAAGGAGTTGCCTAATGACACATAAACAGGAAAGACACATTGTAAACTATTAACATAACATTGTACTACACACACGCATAACAGATCTGCATCGTTTTAAGAATACCTTCAGAGTATCAAATGCACATTCAGAGATAAATCCTTTTCTCTGGAGAGTCTTTAAAGCTTCACTGACTTTATTCAGTTTGTTATGAAATCGTTTATTGGTCTGGTACATCGCATTCATTCGTTTTTGATATTTCTCAATCTGTAACTTTCCCAACTGGAGGCATCTCCTTTTACGTCGAGGGGTTTCCAAGTCTGGAGTAGCAAAATCTTTAAAGTACCGGAACTTGCGCTTCGATGACACAGGTGTTACTGCCAAAACACCATACAAATGAGATTAAATGACCAGTTGGTTACTATAAACCGTACTATGCACTACCACCATAGGGCGTGGATGTGATAGTGGGAGTTAATTAATTAACAGATAGTGGTATTTATTAACAGTAAACGTTGCATGAAACTTGTAAACAACAAAGCAACATGCTGAGACGATACAAAAAATTAAAATTTCTGAGTTGAATTACTATACCCATAAGGATGACGACACCCTGTAATAATGAGCTCTCAAAAACCACATTTAGAAGGTGAAACAATGGCTATTGGAGTAAAAATTATTTTTAGTCCAGGTTTCAAATTTTTCCAAAATGGATCTTTAAATCTTATTAAAACACTAGTTGCTAATCCTTCAATAAGTATTAGGCACAAACAATGTTTTAAAGGCAATGCAATAAGCTCAGAGAAGTACACATGTGGGTAGGAGTGCCCCACAGCATATTACCTGTAGATATAGTTCCAGAATTGTCAGTTGAGGTTAGGCATGAACCAGGCTGTGCTACTATAGAAGAATCGTTTCTCTCGATATGTAAATGAGTATTATCTGTAACTGATACATTTCATCATTAACATTAATTATTTAACGTGTCAGGGCGGAACATGAAGCAATGGTTGTTAAACTCAGCAACCTGTTTATGTGCTAAATTACTAGTTGTTCATTTATCTCCTAATATATCGCCAGCATTTACAATTATAGTTGATGTAGCTAAAACGTATGGCTCAGAATTAATATCAGCAGTTTCTCTCCCATAGCGGTCATTGTCGAGTACGTCTAGAACGAATACATAAACACAAATGTCTGAAACATTAGATGGTTCAAAGTAGTCATGTATAACGGTATGATACATGGAGGAAGGAACATTCAGAATTGACTAGGTGTAACATCCTACAGGTCATATGCACAGGGACAAGAGTGCTCAGTCAGGAGAACACGACACAACTGGGGTAGGTAGGGTCTGTCCTCAGGCCGGGATGGTTCTGGGTGACCCCTCCTCTAAGCAGATTTTCTTTTTGTTTTGTGAAGAACTTACTCTATGCCTTTCAAACATTTTTACCAGCGTTAATGGATGTTACCTGAACATGGTACCAGCTATAAAAATAATAGGAATAAGTAAGGAATTGTAATATGACTATTGTGTGCATTGTAGTGAACTGCATCATCCAATACGTCTTTCAGTATTGAAAATACTTTTATCCCTATTTCTTTTAACAACGTACAAAAGAAATTACTTTTCTCAACGGAAATGAATGAATCTATAAATAGAAATACACATATGAATTAATATTCAAGGAGCTGACATGGAAAACCAGTTAAGTTAAAAAATCAAATTTCATAGGAACTCGCTTTGAACTCTTATCAGATTTTTTTGGACATAATCTCTTCTCCATGCAAAGGTCACACATTTATTCAGGGTGGGATCTAGCAAGGACGGGAGGACCTAAGGCCGTTGGCGTGACTGTTTACTTGCACTTCTACGAAAAAAAAGTTCTTTAGATTTTTGGACTTAACTGCTTTTTCATGTCAGCTCCTCATTTGTTACATGGGTGAATAGAATTTCAGAAAATTTTTAAGAAATCAGAGACTCTGGCACCGGGAAAACTCGGGATTACATACAGTAAAACCTCATTGTATAGCCCAGCTACCACCTTAAGCCCCGCGTTACACCTGACGGACGCGGGCCCGGCCCGCGCCTTTCTGCGGGCCCGCATTTTGGGAGAACACGAAGAAATAAGTGTATCGACTTACATCTGACGGAGAGTGGGGCGATCCCCGCGACGGGGAAAATTTCGCCCGCAGAATGTTGCGGGGAGATCGGTGCCCGTCCGACGGGGCGGGCCCGCCGGGAGTAGCCAACACATAGAAATGAATCTCTAGTATTACACCTGACGGGGACGCCCGCCGACGGGGACGGGCGTTTTTCGGTTATTTGTTTGAATTTTGTTGTTTGAAAAATGGAGGTATGCAGAGTGGGAGCGACGGGCCCGCGCAAGTGGCCCGTCAGGTGTAACGCGAACACTGCGACGGTTTTTCCCCGTCCGTTACGACGGTTTTTTCCCGTTCCCGTCAGGTGTAAACCCTGCCTAAGAGTTACGGTAGTTGTGCTTATGGCCTATAGTACTCCTTAAAATCAATTTCGCCCAATATAATACATTCATTTATATTCAATTGATATTTTACCTGCAAGTTCTCTGTCAGGATTCCTGGGCGGAGTTAATTGGGTGGCTAGAATATCTGATTCGGATCTAGCAACAGCGCCTTGGTCTGAATCAACATCCACAATAAACATCTCATTCTGATCTATTCCAATGAAGGATTCATCAGGTATACCTGAAATTAATGAATATATAAATAAAAATATACATATGAATGAATATAATTTCTGAAGACCTTTAAGAAATCAGAGACTCTAGGACCAGCAAAACTCGGGATTACATACAGTAAATGCTAACCTCATTGTATAGCCCAGCTACCACCTTAAGCGTTTCGGTAGTTGTGCTTATGGCCTATAGTACTCCTTAAAATCAATTTCGCCCAATATAATACATTCATTTATATTCAATTGATATTTTACCTGCAAGTTCTCTGTCAGGATTCCTGGGCGGAGTTAATTGGGTGGCTAGAATATCTGATTCGGATCTAGCAACAGCGCCTTGGTCTGAATCAACATCCACAATAAACATCTCATTCTGATCTATTCCAATGAAGGATTCATCAGGTATACCTGAAATTAATGAATATATAAATAAAAATATACATATGAATGAATATAATTTCTGAAGACCTTTAAGAAATCAGAGACTCTAGGACCAGCAAAACTCGGGATTACATACAGTAAATGCTAACCTCATTGTATAGCCCAGCTACCACCTTAAGCGTTTCGGTAGTTGTGCTTATGGCCTATAGTACTCCTTAAAATCAATTTCGCCCAATATAATACATTCATTTATATTCAATTGATATTTTACCTGCAAGTTCTCTGTCAGGATTCCTGGGCGGAGTTAATTGGGTGGCTAGAATATCTGATTCGGATCTAGCAACAGCGCCTTGGTCTGAATCAACATCCACAATAAACATCTCATTCTGATCTATTCCAATGAAGGATTCATCAGGTATACCTGAAATTAATGAATATATAAATAAAAATATACATATGAATGAATATAATTTCTGAAGACCTTTAAGAAATCAGAGACTCTAGGACCAGCAAAACTCGGGATTACATACAGTAAATGCTAACCTCATTGTATAGCCCAGCTACCACCTTAAGCGTTTCGGTAGTTGTGCTTATGGCCTATAGTACTCCTTAAAATGAATTTCGCCCTAATATACACATTAATTTATATTCAATTGATATTTTACCTGCATATTCTCTGCCAGGATTCTTAGGTGGGGTTAATGATGACGCTAGAGTATTTGATTCGGATTTAGCAATAGCACCTTGCTCTGCATCAACATCCACAATAATCATTTCATTCCGATTTATTCTATTGATGGATTCATCAAGTATACCTGAAACATTTTATGATTGTCAATCATCTCATTGTGACGCAGGGAAGTCTTGGGTTCCATAGTACTCTCCCAAATATATTTACTATTCATTGACCTCCTCCCAGCGGAAATACAACTCAATGAGACTGGTTATAGACAATGGTGGTAAACTCCTAACCCTGGAGCAGGACCAGATGAGTAGGTGGAAGGAACATTTTTCTGAGCTCCTTAACCGAGGTATTATAACAGCTACACCTGCATTGAACTTGGCAATACTCATACTTCCAGATCTTTCCATAACCACTTCGGCTCCTAGCAGAATGAAGAAATCCTCAGCTATTGAGTTTAAAAAAATTAGAAAAGCCCTGGAGCTTGACAACATTCCATCAGAGGTCTTGAAGAAAGGAGAGCAGAAACACACTTTCAAAAGATTTGGGAAGAGGAGTAAAATACCCCAGGAATTGAAAAAGGTTGTTTTGAGCTGAAGTTGAGGAAGGAGCACGCTGGTTTTCGTAAAAACCTAGTTGCAATGACCTCATTATTATATAGTTACTTATAGGGCAGAGCCTAGATCTCTACGACCACTTTGCAAGCTGCTACTCAATCAACATCACCAGACCAAGCTCCTGCAGTAGCTCCAACCCACATCCAGCCACCAGCAACTGCTCTATCAGCACCAACTCCACCTTTAACACCAGAAACTCAATCTTCGATTCGCTTGCACCATGGCCAGCAGTGGCGAAGTAAAAAGATCACAAAGAACAAGAAGGCGCCCCAAATTATCATTAGGACTATGTCACGAAATAAGAAAGGGAGAATGTCAAATTATCATTAATAGCCTCTTATATGGTCGTGTTTCCCTAGCTTCTGTTCCACTGTAAACACTTTATCCTATTATACTTTCATTCCCTATTTAAAATCATGCAGCAGCGTTTTATTCGACAAAAGCCTTACATTTGAAAGGTTTATTTTTACACGCGAAATTGTGTGATAGTGATTTATGGATCAATTTAAGCGGGTACCAACTGATCTGATTAGGTTCTAAACGAAACAGACCTAAATACAGGTACGTGAATAGAAGTATTCAACTATAATTAGTTATTTGACAATGACATATTTTGCAAATACCTGGTACGGGAGAAATAGAAGTTTCGAGTCTTGAATTATGTCCCATATCCTTTACTATAAAACGTACAGGCACTCCCTTGGGATCTCCATCTATGAAATGTCTAGAGCAAAGTCGATGCCAAGGTTTCACTTCAGATGCAGTCATTTCTAAAGAATGTAACCATTCATCTCTCCTTGCTGTATTTTTAGGAAAACTGTGAAATAAAGGCATCAACTAAACAAATCAAATATATACCTATACACTCCAGGCTACTACGAAGTTTAGTAGTAAGAAACATAACAGAAAATGGAAAATGTTAACGTAGGTACCGGTAATAATGCAGTTTGTTGTTATGAGTTGAGAACGAAATTGATCCGCAAATGCAACAGTTCCGTCGCTGTGTTACGGGACCATTCACCCGGTATTTTCGACTCCTGAAAAATAAAACATCAGCGAACTGAGACGATCATGTAGGTAGTAGGTACCTAGAGTAAATTGACACCCATCCTAATATTGGGAACTTACCTATCTGAAAAATAAACAGATGATTGGTCATATACCTACTATCACGTTATATTCAACTTACGACAATTTAGATTTGCCCGCAGCTTACCTTGCGGCATTTTTTTCTGGATGTGGATTATCAATTTCCAAATTGATACTCGGTATAGCTCCATTTTTCAAGCTCAACTTTCTGCCATCTCTAACTGGGAATTTAAAATTATCGGCAGTGAAATGCAGCGAGCATAAACAGGAGCTGGGCTTAATTTCATCTTTGTTGACATCACAGAATGATGCCCAGTGACCACTCAGCGCAATGTCCCTAGGAAACCTAGAAATGTAAAATTAACGCTACAATATTATGTATTGTCCAAGTGCCTTTTCAATAGGTACAACTCCTATTCGTTCGTGAAGTAAAATTTGGGAAAATGATCGATTAGATGAGAGGTAGGTAAATTGGTAAATACATACTGAGCTGTTAGGTAGTAGATATAAAAGCCGGTGAGACGAACTTACTTGAAGAGTGAAACTGAGGAGGATGAAAGCCTCCTGCACGCTAAACAGCGTAGTACCATGTTGATGTAAAAAAAAGAAATATTAACGGTGTAACGGTGCACAATTAGGGTGTAAATCTTAAATAAAATAGGTAGGTATGTAGGTATACTTATACAATCCCCATTCGATCACAAAACTCAACATCACATCTTGCATCAGCTGATCAGTGTTCGGCCATTTTGCCCCTGGTCAATTCAGAAGCCAAACGACACTACTGGCACGTATGGTTTGACTGCCTGAAACATCACTAATGGCCCTCCATCTTATTAATACTCAAAGGTTTCGAGCTACAGTGGCGAATGATCTCAAGTTCGGGTCTGCAAAGTCAATCGGAAATCTGTAATCGTTCAAGATAGAGGTTTTCACCTTAAAGGTAGACTTCTGTTCTGTTACTGAAGTAGTATTGGGAACACCAATAGCTTTTTCGTATGTTTCTTGTGCTCTGGGCATTGCCTCCAGTTAGCAGTATGCTGAGCGTCGCTTGGCTTTACATTTTCCGAAAGGCAGTTAACCAGATCTTTATGAAAAGTAAAAATAAAACTGTATCTAAAAATAACGGTGCGATTTTTCTCGCTACCTTCCGTGACAAAAACAGTGTCATCAGCACCAGGATCCATCATCGATCATCTATTATAACTACACTAAACTTGCAACTTGTTGTTTTGCGACTCCGCCTGACCGGCCTTATTACTTTGAGATTAGAGGGGAAGGAATCGCCGGTTCCCCACCCTCAGCTACTACGTCACACCTGATCTTCCTATTGGCCAAACTATTCGGTCTTTTGAGCTGAAAATTGCTACTGGGGGTTTTCAAGTGTGCTGAATCAGCATCTGAGGTCTAATGTGTGAAATTCCAACAGTTAAAAGTTTCCCATTGGGAAGGAGTAAAAATACAAATTCAGCAAAATTGAAATTGTAAAAAATTTAAAATTTCAAAACCTTACCTACTTAACCACCAATTTAGATGAAACTAACCCATCACGCCAAACATAAAAAAGTCCAGTCATGCAGCATGACGCCATGAGCGAATTTTTGAAGAAATCGTCGGCATTTCAGTCACTATTGATCGTGTTGAGAAATTTTAGTTTATGATTTTGATAGACAAACATGGAATCAAATTATTAACACATGCAAAGAGTAAACTCATCAGTTGTGATTACAATTTTTTTTTTAAGCACCTACTACCTACGTTTTAAACAGCATGGTTCTAGGATTGGTTATACAGGGATACTTCCATAAGAGTAGTTCAATCTGAATTTGGACAATGTTTCATGCAAATATTACCGATTTTTACAACTAGCGAACGGCATTATTTCGATTTTTGACTGATTTTTGAACTTTGAAATTTTTGAAAACTTGATACATATTCTTATAGGAAATTTTACGCTGATTCCGAATATACCACATGTTAGTATGCTGAAAAAATTATTTCGCACAACAAATCGCAAAAAACAGGCTATTTTGAAATTTTTGACTACATTTTTGAAAATTTCAACCCGAAGATGTAATCCGATCATGCTGGCCAACGAACTTGAACTTTCGTATTGTGTCCTTAACATTTTAAAATTTGTTTGAAGTTTCTAGCACATTTCTACGGACAGTTATCGTCTGGAATGACACATACATACATATATACATACATATATACATACATACATACATACATAAAACAATGAGTTAAACTTCAGAATATGATTCAGAATAGCCTGAAACGGATTTCTGCATAAAATTTTTTCAAAAATTCACATTCTACAAATTTTGAGGCGAGAGCAATAGCTTAATTTTCTTCAAAAATTCGCTAATATATTGGTAGTTTGGTGGGGTAGAAATGTATCAACTCTTTCAATGGAGGATTTTCATGGTTGTTTTCTATTTGCTCAATAGGAAGAGCTGAGCGATATCTTTCCGAAAAGGTGCCATATGATGGGTATCTGACCAGCAAAACAGCCGTAAAAATTCATTTGCCCTCTGACGTCACAGCCTCCACCTACTACGTCATACCTGATCTTTCTATTGGCCAAACTATTCGGTCTTTTGAGCTGAAAATTGCTTTTGTTGTTTTTTCAAGTATGTTGTATCATCAACTTAGGTTTAAAGTGTGAAATTTCCACAGTTGAAAGTTTCCCATTGGGAAGGAGTAAAAATATATTGGTAGTTTGGTGGGGCAGAAATGTATCAACTCTTCCAATGGGGGATTTTCATGGTTGTTTTTCTATTTGCTCAATTGGAAGATCTGAGCGATATCTTTCCAAAAAGGTGCCATATGATGGGTATCTGACCAGCAAAACAGCCGTAGAAATTCATTTGCCCTCTAACGTCACAGCCTCCACCTGTTACGTCACACCTGATCTTCTTATTGACCAAACTATTCAGTCTTTTGAGCTGAAAATTGCTACTGGGGTTTTTTCAAGTCTGCTGAATCAGAATGTGAGGTCAAGAGTGTGAAATTTCAACAGTTGAAAGTTTCCCATTGCTAAGAAGTAACAGTTTTTATCGATGTTTTAGCGAATTTTAAGTACCTACATTTTACACCATAATTTTATACATAAATTTTTGAATGTTCCATTTTATAGTTATTAAACTTAATTTAAGCAATATTCTGCTCGAAAAAAAAGAATTCATCGATTTTTACCTGTTTTTGGTGATTTTTTCAATACTTTTTTTGAAATTTGACCAATTTAATGTTGCTGGCCAACGAACTCGTCCTTTAGTTTGGAAAGTTTGGTTGTTTGGTGGCGCAAAAACGGAATTTTTATCTCAATCCTAATGAGAGCTATCGCCTGGAAAGACACACACGCGCACACACATGCACTTTTTTTTCAAATCTCCCCTCAAAGGCGGAGGGGGCACACCATTAAAGTTAAAATGAATGAAATGGGGAGGTCGCCCAGGTTTACCCGACACCAGCTCTAGGGATAAGGGAAGTTGCAGGACGAGGAGGAAGAATTGGATGAAAGGAAGTGCCCCTATTAAATGACCAACAGTTCAAGTAAGAACCTCCTGATTCACCACTGTCACCTTATGCTGGCGGCCTGAAGGGACCAAGGAGACTGACCCACACTTAGGAGGGTTGACCACTAGACCACACCTGACTAGCTGCTCGGCGAAGGCATTGAGGGCGATCTGCAATCCTTCATGGGTTTCAGCGAGTAGGATGATATCATCGGCAAAAGCCAATGCACCTACTCGCACCCCAGGGGCAAGATCAAACCCTATTTCATCTAGCAGCTTACCCAAGGCTGTATCCACAACCAGGTTAAAGAGTAGAATCCCCCTGGCGTACCCCCCCGCGCCCAATAACAACATCCCTTGACATCTCACCAACTGCGTCAAGGACAGTCATGCCTTTATGGTACAGACAGGCAACACACTTAAACGAGCAGGGGCCCCGATACCATGAAGGCAATCAGTCAGGGCAAAACGGCTTACAGTGTCAAAGGCCTTAGCGACGTCCGGAGCGGCAAGATAGAGCTGCCGTTCCTTGATGCTGTGCCATCTGATGGCCGAAATGCTCTCTGGACGTCACCTATGACACCAGCCACTTGGAAGCGAGACGCCAGAATCTTTTGAAAGTGGCGGAAAACTACCGACGATATAGAAATGGGTCGGTAGCCTCCAGGCACACTTCCTCCTTTCATTGGGATGAAGATGGTCCGGGCACGAGTCAACGCTCTCGGGGGTCTTCCCGAAAGAAGTAACAGGTTGCAGATGAGCAGCTTGATATTTTTCGAGGCTTTATTCCAGCGTCGGGCAGAAATACCATCAGTTCTAGCAGACTTGGAGTTTTTGACACGGCACTTCTGTGCCTCGTCATGAAGCATCAGGGTGCACACGATGCTGTGTAAAGAATCCCTGGTGGAAGCTGGGGGCACCACCGGCTCACCAGGGTTGTGGCTGGGGGCACTCAAGAGTGGCTCCCAATAGTCCACAAACTCCTGGAGAGGGGGTAAAACTTTTTCATTCCCAGCTCCCTCCAGTACCTCGGCAGCTACACGAGCCGGATGCTCCCTCCATAACTTCTGGACCCGCTGGTGTCCCCACCTCCTTGCTTGCTTGGCTGCTCTGTGACCTCCACGAGGCACCAACACAGGAGGATTTCCTCCCGGATGCCTTCCACGGTCGCATCCCCCATCCTGTGGGAAGACCCTACATATAAAAGCCGCGACCTCGTCTTTCAAGCCATCAGGCCTCTCAACAGCCCGCCTTGCCTGTTCTTGTAGGTAGGCACTCTCATAACCTTCAATGCGACCTAGCTGCTCCCCGAACCTCAACACTTCGCTCTTCAAATCATCAAGACGACCAGAGGTCCCGGGGGATGATTGCTGAATGGCGGGCTGTTGCCCCATTCCTGTAGGAGATGCGGGAGAGGCCCCAGGGCAATTTGCCAGGATTGCATCCTGGACAAACTAAATCACTTGCAACGAAGTTGTGGAAACCCATTTCAGAACTGCAGAACGACTTGATTTCAGTTTGTAGTATCCACATTTCCGTTTTGTTGACTAGGTGATTTTACTATGCTCCGTGGGGCTGTACAATATCCACGCCATTTTGCCCCTACACAAATGAACCTAAGAAAAATGTCTTTATTAAGAGCGACTCAAGACCGCTTGGCAACCAGAATCGTATAATAATAATAGTAGTTGTGTTTTACTAATTACATTCTTTAATTGAAGGTGTTAGGTACTGAAGTTGGAAGCGTAAAATTATTAATTTGGCTATATCCATACAACAAAATTCTGCATCCTCTATAATTTATGGAGGGGCTGTGCCCACCCTGCCCCTCCTCAAACTACGCCACTGTATATATGAAAAAGTGGACGTTAAATCTGAATGCTCAATATTCTTAATTTCAGGTTGAGAAGATCGGAGATATTGAAGACGTCAAGGTAGCATTAGACCAAAAACTGAAGGACTTCACAAAGGACTTAGCTACCAAGGATGATGTTAAGGAGTTAACGCAGCAAGTTGTTAACTTGCAGCTCGAGAATAATACTCTTAAACAGGAGGTGGGTGCCCTCAGATTGGAGCTGTTTGCTCGTGATAAGCGAATAGACTCTCTCGATAATGCGATTCGGAGGGATAATCTTATTTTCAGCGGTTTAACACATGATGGAAGGAACGATTTGACGAATGTTATAAGGTCTTTCATTGCTCAGGTTAAGGTCGAAAGTGTGAAATTTCAACAGTTGAAAGTTTCCCATTGCATAGAAGTACCTAACAGTTTTTATCGACATTTTACACCATAATTTTATACATAAATTTTTGGATGTTCCATTTTATAGCTATTAATCTAATTTAAGCAATATTCTGCTTAAAAAAAATATGAATTCAACGATTTTTACCTGTTTTTTGCTATTATTTATTTAATGAATTTGAACACACATACATTTCGTATGCTTTACGAAAAATACCTAATTGAAACAGTTGTAGTGTAAACATCATTAACGTAGTGTTTTCACTTCCCAGTTGAATCAACTATGAGAGCACACAATTTAGAAATTGATCGTCGTGATTTAAAATTCGACGTTAAATCTGAATGCTCAATATTCTTAATTTCAGGTTGAGAAGATCGGAGATATTGAAGGCGTCAAGGTAGCATTAGACCAAAAACTGACAGACATCACAAAGGACTTAGCTAGCAAGGATGATGTTGAGGAGTTAACGCAGCAAGTTGTTAACTTGCAGCTCGAGAATAATACTCTTAAACAGAAGGTGGGTGCCCTCAGATAAGAGTTATTTTCTCGTGATAGGCGAATAGACTCTCTCGATAATGCGATTCGGAGGGATAATCTTATTTTCAGCGGTTTAACACATGATGGAAGGAATGATTTGATGAATGTTATAAGGTCTTTCATTGCTCAGGTTGAGGTCGAAAGTGTGAAATTTCAACAGTTGAAAGTTTCCCATTGCAATGAAGTAACAGTTTTTATCGATTTGATAGCAAATTTCTAGTACCTACATTTTACACCATAATTTTATACATACATTTTTGAATGTTCCATTTTATAGTTATTAAACTTGATTTAAGCAATATTCTGCTTGAAAAAAAGATAAATTCAACGATTTTTACCTGGTTTTTGCTATTATTTATTTAATGAATTTGAACATACATACATTTCGTATGCTTTACGAAAAATACCTAATTGAAACAGTTGTAGTGTAAACATCATTAACGTAGTGTTTTCACTTCCCAGTTGAATCAACTATGAGAGTACACAATTTAGAAATTGATCGTCGTGATTAAAAATTCGACGTTAAATCTGAATGCTCAATATTCTTAATTTCAGGTTGAGAAGATCGGAGATATTGAAGGCGTCAAGGTAGCATTAGACCAAAAACTGACAGACATCACAATGGACTTAGCTAGCAAGGAAGATGTTAAGGAGTTAACGCAGCAAGTTGTTAACTTGCAGCTTGAGAATAATACTCTTAAAGAGGAGGTGGGTGCCCTTAGATCGGAGTTATTTTCTCGTGATAAGCGAAAATACTCTCTCGATAATGCGATTCAGAGGGATAATCTTATTTCAGCAGTTTAACACATGATGGAAGGAATGATTTGACGAATGTTATAAGGTCTTTCATTGCTCAGGTACTTGTAATTTCGAAGCAGATCCTTATGAGAGATGTTATTAACTTAGGGGGGTTTCCAGCCAAACTCCTACTTGCTGGTCAAATTCGTTGAATCGAATGACGTAGCTGAAATTTCGAAGGCAACAGGTCGCTTGAGAGGAACAAATTTCGGAATAAATCGGGACTATCCGGATGCAATCAGAGCGTCGGAATTAGTTCGCTATAAGGGTGAAGCTGTATCGCTTGAAAAGTTTTTTTTTTTTTTTTTTTTTTTTTTTTTTTTTTTTTTTCAATAAGATAACTTTTATTGTGTAAATACACAATTAAGTGTTTCAATACATATGCAATATAAATACTATTCACATGAAACTTGTGGCATTAGTTCCCTTCCTTTGAAGGGCTAATGCTAGAAAAAAAAGTGGTAGATAATAATACCAATGTATGACGATCTCGACCTCTTGTAATGAAACTATGTTTTGGGGGTTTTCGAGGGTTGGTCAGAATTGAGATTACTCCTTTACGCCAACGTTTCAAACAATTTATTGTTCATCATCAGGGCTGTAAGAACCCCAAAGAGATTAGCTCGGTACAATACGGTATAATATTTAGATGGTACATGATATTGTTATGGACAAATATTACTGGACCACTACATGGACTGCTGCCAATGCAAACACACTACCAAAGAACATTTCAATAAAAAAAACTATGCAATACAACTACTAAACAACCATAGGAGCCTAATCTGGTTTGGACTACAATGATTGAAAATCTTAGATGGAGATGGTGAACATTATGTACCCAAGAAACAGTGAATATGGAACAGCAGTGGATGACATGCAGCGTGTACAAAAATTATGTTACATACCGTAGGGAATTAAGTGTAGAAACACTATCTCACATCACACATTAGTTGGGCATGAAGCTACCCAGAATTTTATGAAATTATGAAAATGCAGAAATATGAAAACACAAAGTGAAGTGACAAAAATACTTGTTTTACTAATCTAAAATGGCCACACTGTTGGCCAACCTGCTCAAGATATCTCCTTATCATACTCGCCATTTTAGATTAGTAAAACAAGTATTTTTGTCATTTCACTTTGTATTTTCATATTTCTGGGTAGCTTCATGCCCAACTAATGTGTAATGTGAGATAGTGTTTCTACACTTAATTCCCTAAGGTATGCAACATAATCTTTGTACACGCTGCACGTCACCCACTGTTGTTCCATATTCACTGTTTCTTGGGTACATAATGTACACCACCTCCCCCTAAGATATTCAATCATTGTAGTCCAAACCAGGTTAGGTTCCTATGGTTGTTTAGTAGTTGTATTACATAGTTTTTTTTATTGAACTGCTCTTTGGTAGTGTATTTGCATTGGCAGCAGTCCATGTAGTGGTCCAGTAATAGTTGTCCATAACAATATCAGGTACCATCTAAATATTATTCCGTATTGTACCGAGCTAATCTCTTAGGGGTTCTTACAGCCCTGATGATGAACAATAAATTGTTTGAAACGTTGGCGTAAAGGAGTAATCTCGATTCTGACCAACAATCGAAAACCCCCAAAACTTAGTAGATAATAATAACAAGGATTTGCCTAACGGATTAATTTGTAAAATAAGGATAACAAAGAAACTATAAATACGATTAAATTAAACGTTTAATAATTTTTTTTCCTTTTTGACATTTCATGTCTTTGCTATGGCACACAACCAAATTTTCGTTATGTTACGTTACGTAACGAAATATGCTCAATGATTATTATGATTCGTAGAAGTGAGGTAGGTAGGTACCTATATGATTATAGCTGAAATTTGGCTGTATGATTTTTGACAATTTATGTCTTTACTATGGCACATAAATGAAAAAGCGTCACGCGGGGGAGCGTCACGCGGGGGAGCGTCACGCGGGGAGCGTCACGCGGGGAGTGTCACGCGGGGAGCGTCACGCGGGGAGCGTCACGCGGGGAGCGTCACGCGGTGAGCGTTACGCGGAGACTCCCTAATGATCCCACGATTCTGAGATTTGGTATGTAGCCCCTTGAGGGACTTCTGAACACAACTGACCGATCCCAGATCAGCTGGGTGGCTCTAGAATCCAGTTTTTTCCCTAATGATCCCACGATTCTGAGATTTGGTATGTGGGCCCTTGAGGGACTTCTGAACACAACTGACCGATCCCAGATCAGCTGAGTGGCTCTAGAATCCAGTTTTTTCCCTAATGATCCCACGGTTCTGAGATTTGGTATGTGGGCCCTTGAGGGACTTCTGAACACAACTGACCGATCCCAGATCAGCTGAGTGGCTCTAGAATCCAGTTTTTTCTTTAATGATCCCACGATTCTGAGATTTGGTATGTGGGCCCTTGAGGGACTTCTGAGCACAACTGACCGATCCCAGATCAGCTGAGTGGCTCTAGAATCCAGTTTTTTCTTTAATGATCCCACGATTCTGAGATTTGGTATGTGGGCCCTTGAGGGACTTCTGAACACAACTGACCGATCCCAGATCAGCTGAGTGGCTCTAGAATCCAGTTTTTTCCCCTAATGATCCCACGATTCTGAGATTTGGTATGTGGGCCCTTGAGGGACTTCTGAACACAACTGACCGATCTCAGATCAGCTGAGTGGCTCTAGAATCCAGTTTTTTCCCTAATGATCCCACGATTCTGAGATTTGGTATGTGGGCCCTTGAGGGACTTCTGAACACAACTGACCGATCCCAGATCAGCTGAGTGGCTCTAGGATCCAGTTTTTCCCCTAATGATCCCACGATTCTGAGATTTGGTATGTGGGCCCTTGAGGGACTTCTGAACACAACTGACCGATCCCAGATCAGCTGAGTGGCTCTAGAATCCAGTTTTTTCCCTAATGATCCCACGGTTCTGAGATTTGGTATGTGGGCCCTTGAGGGACTTCTGAACACAACTGACCGATCCCAGATCAGCTGAGTGGCTCTAGAATCCAGTTTTTTCTTTAATGATCCCACGATTCTGAGATTTGGTATGTGGGCCCTTGAGGGACTTCTGAACACAACTGACCGATCCCAGATCAGCTGAGTGGCTCTAGAATCCAGTTTTTTCCCCTAATGATCCCACGATTCTGAGATTTGGTATGTGGGCCCTTGAGGGACTTCTGAACACAACTGACCGATCCCAGATCAGCTGAGTGGCTCTAGAATCCAGTTTTTTCCCTAATGATCCCACGATTCTGAGATTTGGTATGTGGGCCCTTGAGGGACTTCTGAACATAACTGACCGATCCCAGATCAGCTGAGTGGCTCTAGAATCCAGTTTTTTCTTTAATGATCCCACGATTCTGAGATTTGGTATGTGGGCCCTTGAGGGACTTTTGAACACAACTGACCGATCCCAGATCAGCTGAGTGGCTCTAGAATCCAGTTTTTTCCCTAATGATCCCACGATTCTGAGATTTGGTATGTGGGCCCTTGAGGGACTTTTGAACACAACTGACCGATCCCAGATCAGCTGAGTGGCTCTAGAATCCAGTTTTGACATTTCATGTCTTTGCTATGGCACACAACCAAATTTTCGTTATGTCACGTTACGTTACGTAACGAAATATGCTCAATTTCTGATAATTTCCGCTTACAACCGAGTCGTTGCTAGGGAAATGGTACTTCGTCGTTTTTCATCCCACAAAATTCGTAGACCATTCGTTCGAAAGCTCTCGATTTATCCAACCATATTATGTTAACTACTGCAAAGTGCGTGGCAAACAAGCTGAGTTATGAGCATGGTTATTTGAATAATTGTTTACACACAGGTGATCATTCTCAATAATTGATATTGTGAACATGATAGCAACCGCTTGCTAATTTCTGATGATTTCATTGAGCTGTAATTTTGTTTGAAGCTGTAATTTTGTATGTAGCCTCTTTAGGAAATTTACTAGACGATGCCCAATCCGGATCAGCTGAGTGGCTCTTAGAGCTTGCATACGAGTCTGCAACACATACGAGTCTGCAACACATACGAGTCTGCAACTAAAGACAGGAAATGTCCCAATGTGTTGCAGACTCGTATGCAAGCGTTTTTTGATTTGGGATAAAACCTCAAACTAGACGGGCAGTTTCTAGTTACCTGGTTATCTAGATATTTAATCATGCGACTTAGGTTGATCTCACTTGGCAGAGATCAACAGCAAGAAACGGAAACGAGATTTAAATATAGGTAACAGATTCAGAACAATACCTACACTTATAAAGGGTGTGATGATACACAAACTCAAAGTCCTTTAGCTTTTGGATGGACCTTTGTCAAAAACCATTAGAAGCTCGGATCGTTTTTTATTGGATCTTAAAGTATTTCAAAAGTGAAACTGCAATATTAGGTTATGTAGAGTCAGTCCACTGTCAGTTAGACCTAGAGCACTTCTTGGCGATCTGTCCCGTGCTTGCAGAGTTTCGAGTGAGCAACCTTGGTGCGCCTCGACTCTCTAGAGATGAGTTACTTGGGATTCTGAATGGAACTGAGTGGCTGCGACTTGCAAGGTATTGCCAGTCAGTATGGGGTTATAGAGCAGAACTGGTGCAGCACTTTAACTGGGGAAATAATTAATAATATGACTTCAGCTTTAGCTTTATAGGTATACATTATGGAACATAGGTACATAATGCTAAATATTGTACTAATAATAACTAAACACCTATAATGATTATAATCTGTGGGATTATTCTGCTTCTTATTCTATGTATGAATAAGTGGTAAACTCTAGGATTTGTTCCATAATGTCTCAAAACGGATTTTAATGGATAAATTTTTCAAAAAATTTTATTTAAAAATTTTCCGAGACATTGCAATAGCTTCATCTTCTACGAAAATTCGCTAAAAGAACAAAAATTTCATCGTTTTTAAGAAATAAATCTCACTTCCTAATTAACGAACCAGAGTTGTGGGTTTTTTTTATAGCAACATGCTTGCCATCTATTGCACCGAGACAATCTGGGAAATTCCACTGATCGTAGAAATCGTGTGCAACTTGTTTCCATTCTTGATCTGTAGTTGGTACCTGCAAAATAGAAAACCATTTATTACAACGACACGAATTTGCTAATTATATTGCATGGCTCTATTTCCCCCCTTTCATTTTTTTCAGGCGAATGATGAATCGGTGAAATTGGGAACTGCTCGCCTTCAACAACCACAAGATGACAGCGACAAAGTTGCTGCAGCTTGGGCAGTTGAGCTAAGAAAGATGGATCCCCAACAGCAGTTGTTTGCGAAGAAAGCCATCAACGACATTCTTTTTGAGGGACAAATGGGGACCCTACATCGTGATTAAGTGCAAATTAACGCCTCACGTGTTTCCACCCCACACAGTGTTTAGTCTCTCCCTTCGATCCCCCACACTACTACCACTTCATTCCATCATTACGATCCAGCACTCACACAGGATACAGGAAACTATTTCTCTACTTTTCAGTAAATTTTGTAAAAATGTAAACGTTCATTTCGCTTTTTGTAATTAAATGTTGTAATTTTAGTAACTTTCCATCCAAGTTCATGAAAGCATACGGTCCTCACGATGTCAATTTTTGTTCTAGCCAACGTATGCCAAATTTTTGAATGTCTGAATTTCCTAAGTTTTGAATTTTTGAAATACGACGGTAAAAAATGCCAAAGTTTACTATTTTTGAAATAAAAAGGTTTAAAAAAAAAGTACTTGCCTTAATGTATTCCTTGAGACACTTGATCAGAGCATTGCACGTTCCAATAACAATGTCACTTATTGATTGAGGTGAAACAGCCGTTAAAAACTGCAGGTCTTCAAAACTATTCCCGGCCGCAAGATATGATAGGGTTATGGATAACCGTTGGCTTGCAGTAATTGCTTCGCGGATGACAGAGTCCGTTTTACCGATTTCAGGAGTAATCAAACTCGTAACTGGATTCAGTGCCTGCTTCTTTGCAGCCTGGTTGTCATTTTGAATAGTTGTGCATTGAAAATCTAAACCCATATGATTTCCCAACTGCTGTAAATGGATGGCTTCTTTTGCGGCTTCCGATAGTGCCATATATTCTGCCTCACAAGTGGAGTGAGCTATCGTTCTTTGATTCCCAACTGATGGCAGCTCCCCCATACATGAAGCAAAAACCAGTGTATGATTTCGAGTCATTTTCGTCATTTGCCCAATCAGCATCGGCCATGCCAATTAATTCTTTCCTAGTCTTCTTAAATTCCAGTCCAATATTTCTAGTTCCTTTCAGGTATCTTAATATGCGTTTTGCAGCTTGCCAATGTTCTTCTCCATAGCAACTATTAAATTGGCTCAAATAACTTACACAATGAGCAATATCCGGTCTTGTTGCCATTGCTAAATACATTATAGAGCCAATAAGACTTTGGTATGGTAAGTCTTTCTCTTTTCCATCGCTCTTTCCTCTTTTTGTGAGCTTTAGTCTTGGTTCCATTGGTGAGCTAATCGGTTTACATTCTTCCATTTTGAATTTTTTCAAAATTTCTCCAATATATTTTGATTGTGACGCGAAAATTGATCCATTCTTCCTTTCAAATGATATTCCCAAACAATAATTTAATTCTCCCAAGTCTCTGGTATCAAACGCTGATTTAATTTGTGTCTTGAATTCTTCCAATTTCTTCAGGTTTCCACAGCCAATTACGAAATCGTCTACATACACAGCCATTACATTTTTGTCTTTTCCCAATGACTTGGTATAAATACACGGTTCAGCTGATGATGCTTCCATGTCTATCACTTTCAGCTTTTCATCGAGCTTGTCGTACCATTGTCGACTGGCCTGTTTAAATCCATACAAAGCTTTTTCTAATTTGCAAATTGGTTGACCTTGATTCTTCCGAATGTCTTCTAATATAACTTTCGCCTTTGTATATATCATTGTATCTTGTTTACTTGATTCTTCTAACATAGTTTCATGCAAAAACTTCTCCAATTTGTCAGGGTTTTTAATGTAAATTTCCTCATTAATTTCTCAATTTAAAAATGCTGTCGATACATCCATTTGATGTAATACCAAATTCTCTTCAGCAGCCATGGCAAGAAGCAGTCTAATGGAACCTAGTTTAGCTACAGGTGAATATGTTTCTAGAAAATCCAGTCCTGGACGTTGATTGAAGCCTCTAGCTACCAGGCGCGCTTTTATTCTTTCGAGATCTCCATTTGCTTTATACTTGTTAGATAAAATCATCATTGAATCTATAACGAATTTTCCATCAGAATCGTTCACTATCTTCCAAGTTCAATTCTTTAAATGAGCCTTGATCTCAGTTTTAATTGCGTCTTTCCACTCGTCTGAATTCTCACTCCTTATGGCTTCTGCTACTGTTAATCTGGCGTAATCATCCCCCATGTAGTAGTCATGAAACCAAGAGGGTAGTCTAACAACTCTTTTACTCCAATCATTCTGGTCCGCTTCCAAATCTTCTTCACTTTGTTCGTTAACAGATGCCGACTCTGAACCACGTTGATCATCGTCACTTGCAGGTTCTGTTTCAATAGGTGGGTTGTTTTCTGTAAATTCTAAATCCACGAAGTCTTCTTTTTCTGTAGTTTGTTCTGTAAAATTTTCAATGGTGAATTCCAAGCCGGGATCGGCGTTTCCAATTGTTTCATACATAGTGTTTAATACTTTGACATCCCGAGTTATTTCTACCTTGTTCAATGTTGGTACCCAAATTCGATATGCTTTAGAAATATTGGAATATCCAACAAATATTCCGGGCACTGTTTTTGATTCAAATTTATTACGGCCTGGCCTTTTTCTCAATACATGCGCTTTCGCTCCAAATATGTGCAAATGTTTTACTGAGGGCATTTTTTTCTACCCATCTTTGGTAAGGAATTTCTCCATTAATTGCACTGTAGGGTAGACGGTTACACAAATAATTCGCCGTGTTAATGGCCTCCGCCCAAAACTTCAGCGGTAATTTACCGTCAATCAGCATACATCTCGCCTTATCTACGAGAGTTCTATTCTTCCTTTCTGCCATGCCGTTTTGTTGAGGTGTGTATTTTGTTGATAATCTTCTCTGGATACCGTTGATCTTCAAAAATTCATTAAACTCTTTATTGCAGTATTCTGCTACTTCATTGTCCGTTTGCAAATATTTGATTTTCGTCCCAGTGTTTAATTCGACTTTATTTTTATATTCTTGAAACTTTGAAAATACTTCATTCTTCTGCTTAAGAAAATACACTTCACAATATCGTGAATGCTCATTTATAAATGAAACGTAGTATTTTGCTCCTGCGTTGGAATTTATTCGAACTGGTCCAAATACATCTGAGTGTACAATTTCGAGTAGCTCAGTAGTTCTAGGCCCTTCTCGTTTAGGAAATGGTGCTCTTGTCATCTTCCCCTGAATACAAACTTCACATTCAGGAATACCACTTGATGCTTCAAAATCGAGACCTTGAAGTAAGCCCGCACTATTTGCATTTCTCAGATCTGTGAAATTACCGTGTCCAAGTCTTTGATGCCATTCTATCATGCGTGGGGTGGATACTGCGTTGGCCATTTCTTCAGCAGCTTCAGGGCACACGTAGTACAGACCATTTCTTCTCTTTGCTTCAAGTACAATGTTTCTATACCGATCTGCAACAGTCGCTTTATTCTTCCTAAATAATACAGTATACCCTCTATCAGTAATTTTTCCTACGGACAGTAAATTTTTTGACAGTGTTGGAACTAGCAATGTTTCTATTAAATTTATTGAGTTTTCTTTGTTTATTTTAACTTTCACGTCTCCAACTGCCTTAGCAGGGGCTGTTTGGTAATTTGCTGCCAATTTCAGTTGTTTAACATTGGCATTTTCATTAATTTTTACAAATGCTGTCTTACTTGCGCACATGTGACTAGTGCTCCCACTGTCTAAGCACCATACTGTTGTTGTTAAGTTTTCATTTTCACACGAAGTTAAGGATTGTTCAATTTTAAATGTTTTCACGACCGTTATTTTTAAATTTTGGGCAATCATGTATCTTATGACCAATAACTAACAAATCATCAGGGATAACTATTGATAATTCTCGTAATTGATCGACTGTTTCCATAAATGTATTCAAATGATTTCTCACATCACTGTTCTCTTTCATTCTTAATAGAATTAGGCGTTTTAGTAATGCAGCTTTACGAGCAGGTCCTGAACTCCTGTAGACTTTTTCAAGCTTGTCCCAAATTTGTTTGGAAGTTTCACAGCTTTTAATCTGACTAAGTTCACTAGGAGATATTACAAGGATCAAATCTGACATAGCATTACCATCTTGTGCCTCCCATTCCAATATTTTTGTCTGATTTTCTGGATCACCCACAACTATGCTAGGCTTAGGAATACTACCATTTACGTACCCCCACAATCCATTCTTGCTCAGAATAGCCCTAGCTTGCATTCTCCAAGAATCATAATTGTCTCTTTTTAACGGTTCTATTTGATAACTTGCACTCATTTTTTCTTCTTTCTTTCTTCTCATCAATACCAGCCCATAACCTCTAAAAAATACGTACCTAGATAATATTCTCTTTATCTAACAGAGCCATACACAGTTTTATAATATTATAGAAAGAAGCATATATTGTGAATATCTAAAGTATAACTTTTGGGGAAACTTGAGGTTGTTGTGTTCACAAGGATAGCATGTGATTGATTCGGTTCACCGTGCTAATAGAGTACACAATCTTTCAAGTTCATCAAATAATTCTCCATTCATTCGTAAAAAGTTTCGGAAATCATTTTGTTCAATCACTCTCAGTTCATTGAGTAATTTTTCGTGAGTGTACTTCTCCCTGTCAATGAACCATTGCTTGGCCCATTTTCTCCCTTTTTTAGAGCCTTTCTTTTTTCTTTTTTTCGCACTTGCAGCCACAGCAATCAACACGTAACACAATTCACTGTCACTTAATTCCATGTTGACCTTATGGAAACCTGATGGGTACTGTTTGCACAATGTGGTTGTACGTCTGATTGCACAATTTATTGCGCAACCGTCAATGCCGCCTTCACACGGTACAACTTTTTGCACAACCGTAAACATTGTGCAATAATATTCAGCATCTAGGGGCTGCCATCAATATATTGTGCAACCCGGTTTGCACAATAATATTGCACGTCTAGGGGCCGCTTAATGCTTGTCCTCATAACAGCATCCCACATAATTTTCGAGAGCCCTGCACTCACCTGTCACAGATTTGAACTCCTTGGGACACAAACCCCAACAAGATTTATTCAAAGCAAACAATCAAGGGCCTCATACCCAGGGGCGGCTACTGATAGGAGCATAGGCGCATGTGCACCCCCAGTCAAACCAAAATTGTAATAATGTTTCAAAATTTCTCCACTCTCATTTAAAGTTAGCTAGTGACAGAAGACGGGAAATCTAAATCTACGCGCGGAACAGAGAATGTTGCGGTAGGGAGGGGCTGAAGGGGGAAGCTCACCCAACCTGACCAATCAGAAGCGAGCGGGAGCAGCACATCGCTGTTTCTCAACCTCAGACTTGACCGCCTATCTCCGGACTGAGGATTTCCAGTTTGAATTGAAGCGGGCATGTGAGATTAACCAATCAGTGAGCCTTTTACATCCCGAGTTGAGCATACTTAGGGCCATGCTCTTCCGCTAGGTAGCGACTTTCCGTTCTCCTTATCATTTTTATCAGTCACACTTCTTCTATTTTTCCCGGTGTTATTTCATTTAGTGTTACGATTTTTCAAGGTTATTGAGTGTTGGGTAGATACTTTTATGATGAATATTCAGTTGAGTTCATCAAGTTGAACTAGTCCCATTTGTCAATCGAAGAAAAGTGCAGGATTCGCGATGCTGGCCGCCCCTTGCTACTTCTGGGACTAACGCAAACTTTGAAAATCAAAAATCGTTCTGATTCGGTCCATAAGTTCAACCCCTATAATGTGATAGATTTTATTTTTATATTCCCCATTATTCATTTAGATGATGACTAACCCTTCTCTTTCCCCATGAACATCTCCTCTCCGTTTCCTTCCCCTCCATGGCAAGATTTGCTTTCACCTCCACGATGGTTCCTGCTGGGAAGGTATGGCCCATATTCTCGTGACGTCACGCCTGGAGTAGGTTCGTGTTTCAGCCAAAGTCGGCCATGATACCGCCCTACGTCAATGAATCGCTACTCAACCAACCTATTTCTCACAAGAAGTTTGCCGTCTCACGTCAACATAATTCGTGGTTATAAGGCCATTTTTCAACAGTTTTGTTTTGAAAAAGTATAACATTGTAGCAATACAAAGTTTCAATTCGACTAAATGTTATAATAATCATGCCTGCCAGCGCAATAATTGATTGTAGATTGCTGTCAACAATACCAATCTAACGTGAACGAGTTTTTATTTGGACTAGGAGCCTACTAACTATAGTAGTTAATCAGTGTCAGAAAACTAAAGAACTTCATTCGTTTAGGCTTTGAGAATAATTAACCTGGAAAATAGTAAAGAAAAGATGATTGAAAATTCCTCAGGTGTCTGTACTGCTGTGTAGGTACCTAGCCATTGCTCAGGTAGCTTCATCAGCGTTTTATTATAAGTTTGTAGTACTATGCTTAACTGAGGAAGCTTTACTTGTTATATTGAATGAATAAAAGGAGAGATTTGATAGTTCGTCAAAATAAACAAGGCAGGTTGTTGCTACACCAAGAAACGAAACTACTTAGGTAGTTACGTACGTCCTACCAGATTTGCTGTTGGTTTAAAGTGCCTAAACAAAGTAGGTGGGTCGTTGCTTTGCCGACGAATACAACCGCTGATTAGCAAGTTTGTCAAATATCGAATCAGGGAATATGCAACATGAATTAAAAACCAGCTGCAAGGAAAAAACCTTGAAATGCATTCCTCTGAAGGTAAGATTCCATAAAGACGGCATTGGCAGTGCAGTTATTGCGCGAGTTTTGCAGTTACGCAAATTTTATGGACAAAGAAGGTAATTAGGTACCTACTTTCGTTTTGATCAATGAAGTACCTACATGAACAAGTAATAATATACGGAAAGTATGTAGGTATACCTTACCTCTAGGTACTTACCTTTCCACATGTGATACAACTTACTATTCCCGCCTAACAGAGCTCTCATAACACATCCTTTCACAAGACCACTTTCACAGTACTCTAAAGATTTTTAGTTTCAATTGATTCAAAGAACAGTTCTAAAACTAGATAGGTAATCCACAACATTTTTGCGGCTGATGTCTGGATCATCTAGAACACTTGTTGTCAACTCCCCAAAACACATTTCATATGGATCTCTACCCCACAGATTAAATCTTGCATTCGTAGCGTTTGAGGTCAACACCTGATAATAACTTGTTGTAATTTGCATACAATTCATCACCTTGCATATTACAAATAATGAAAATATTGACTCGGAACTAGGTGAGACTATGCTGTGCTGTTGTCCAGCTGTGACTACAAATGGGGGCATTTTCGCATATTTTTACTCGTCACCATGACAACAAGGTGAAATAACTTCGATTTCGCTTGCCTCGATGTAAGGATGCACTAGTGTCCAAGTCTCGAGAAAATCACCCATACATTCAGCTATTGCAGTCATTCGTTGGGTTAACTCCTTTGATGGTTAAGTATTTCAGAATTTCTCTCTTCCATTTGAGAATATTTCTCGTGTCTGGTGTACGTATTTAGTATAAAAGCACCTCTACCGTCCCCGCGATAGCCCTTCTTGATCTCTGTGCACCCCCTGAGTTTCAAGACAGGAGCCGCCACTGCTCATACCCCTCAACAGAGGCTGAATCTCTTTGATTAAACGAAAAACTCTAAAAAAAGTACAACAAGCCAACTAGACTTCTGTTCTTGGGACCCAAAATAAGCCAAGGCCTCCCTGAGAGTTTCTCGTTATATCAACATCAATCCCCCCCCCCCCCCCCCCCCTATATTCCCCTCCTGATATCCTCAGCAACCTTGACCAAAACTGAAGGTGGGTTCACATCCATGCGTAAATCCGGTAATGCGGCTATGCGTTTAACTAGTGGAGGGGGTTGGAAGTAGTGGAGGGGAGTGCGGAAATGCGGCAGGCCGTTCATAACCATCCGGTTGTGTTATCATTGCGTTATCATTGTTGTTGTCTTCTATTACCATTGCCTTTTTCCAAAGAGACATATTTCCTCCCGAATTTTCTTCAAACTATCACACATTTCTTGGACATTACAGCTCCATATACAATGTTGAATAATAAACTCATAAAAAAATTATGAGGGCGTATAGAAGAAATTGTTATGTATGTACATTAAAACTGCAAAGGCGACGTCGTTTTGAAATGAGACTGTTGGGTAATTATTCGGTCCTTCCATCAACTAGGTACTTTTCCCAAGATAACATTATGGGTATTTCTACCCGAAAAAATATGTAGGTTGGCGCATTTCAAATCATTTAAATGCATTGACGTAGTTAATTTGTCCATTTCGTAAGGACAAGTTGGCCATCTCTTCTCAAATACCTACTCATTCAACTAGCAGGAAATTGCTAATCTATAATCAAAAAATGTCTCAAAACACAAATGGAATAGGATCATCAGGAAGGTAGGTTGTTGGTGAGATCGCAAAATCGGTACCTACACCTAAGTATATTTAACCCAACTCGGCCTCATCTGCATAAAACCGTGTTTAATTTGAGTGTTTTATTAATTTATTATTGTTATTATTATACGCAAGCTCTTCATCTTTATCAAATACAATCAAAACTTTATCGAAAGAAACCAACAAAGAGAAACGAAGGTTCGCTACCTTCTTATCTTATCTTTCTTTATCAAACAAAAGAAAACTGCGCAATGGGCAACTGCGCACATGCGTAAATGCGTCTATCCGTTAAAATATCTAATTTTTCAGATGTGTACAGTCCGTTTCAAGAGTGCTTGTCCGGCAAGATTCACCCCACTCTTCCGACTGCCGCTAGCCAATCAGAAAGCCGAACGCATGATCGGATAGGCGCATTTACGCATTTACGCATGGATGTGAACCCACCTTCAAGGTGGGTTCACATCCATGCGTAAATCCGGTAATGCGGCTATGCGTTTAACTAGTGGAGGGGGTTGGAAGTAGTGGAGGGGAGTGCGGAAATGCGGCAGGCCGTTCATAACCATCCGGTTGTGTTATCATTGCGTTATCATTGTTGTTGTCTTCTATTACCATTGCCTTTTTCCAAAGAGACATATTTCCTCCCGAATTTTCTTCAAACTATCACACATTTCTTGGACATTACAGCTCCATAAACAATGTTGAATAATAAACTCATAAAAAAATTACGAGGGCGTATAGAAGAAATTGTTATGTATGTACATTAAAACTGCAAAGGCGACGTCGTTTTGAAATGAGACTGTTGGGTAATTATTCGGTCCTTCCATCAACTAGGTACTTTTCCCAAGATAACATTATGGGTATTTCTACCCGAAAAAATATGTAGGTTGGCGCATTTCAAATCATTTAAATGCATTGACGTAGTTAATTTGTCCATTTCGTAAGGACAAGTTGGCCATCTCTTCTCAAATACCTACTCATTCAACTAGCAGGAAATTGCTAATCTATAATCAAAAAATGTCTCAAAACACAAATGGAATAGGATCATCAGGAAGGTAGGTTGTTGGTGAGATCGCAAAATCGGTACCTACACCTAAGTATATTTAACCCAACTCGGCCTCATCTGCATAAAACCGTGTTTAATTTGAGTGTTTTATTAATTTATTATTGTTATTATTATACGCAAGCTCTTCATCTTTATCAAATACAATCAAAACTTTATCGAAAGAAACCAACAAAGAGAAACGAAGGTTCGCTACCTTCTTATCTTATCTTTCTTTATCAAACAAAAGAAAACTGCGCAATGGGCAACTGCGCACATGCGTAAATGCGTCTATCCGTTAAAATATCTAATTTTTCAGATGTGTACAGTCCGTTTCAAGAGTGCATGTCCGGCAAGATTCACCCCACTCTTCCGACTGCCGCTATCCAATCAGAAGGCCGAACGCATGATCGGATAGCCGCATTTACGCATTTACTCATGGATGTGAACCCACCTTGACTGACAGCTGGGTCATTCTCATTTCATTTGCCGCTTTCATGTCCCCGACGAAGAATTCTCACAATTCTTTACCAAAACTGGTGATTTTGGGGGAAAAAGGGTAGTATAAGTTGGGAGATCAACGAAGTAATAATTTGACTGCCCAAAATCCCCTTCAACCAATACACAGTGATGACGAATGAAACCTGAAATCCTGGAAACTCATGAGTGTTACTGTCCCCTCCTACCTAACACCTAAGTAGAAGTTAGGTAGTTACGAAACAATTACAATCTAGAACTGGCCAGGGTTACTAGCTGCAGTAAGTTGGTTCCTCTTTATTTAGAGTAAGGATTTTAATTTTTAAGATTTTTCACAACCCGTGAAAAACTAGTTTTTCAGTCAGTCCCCCATATCTCTCCTCAATGGGACCTCAGGAGTGTTATCATTTTTGCGATCAAGAAAGCTGATGGGAAATGGCGGGAAACAGTCAGATGTGAAGGTTACATTGTCCAGTTGAAGATGTGAGACTGTAGTGGAGTGTTTGGAGCTGCAGCAGTTTTTACAGCGAAATAAGCCTAAAAACATATTGAGTATTTTTGTTTTCAGTCATGAGTGTTACACAAATTACGAATGTTGTTGGTGCTTAAACAAAATAATCCTATATCAACAACCATACTGCTTGGTGACAGGTTTCAAACAGTAGCCATCCCCGAGTTTTGTCACTTCATCATCCTGTGTGACACCATTTTTATCGGAAATTCTCATGAGTGTTACATCTCAGGAGTGTGACCAAGGAAGGGTAACACTCCTGATATTACGGTAACACTAATAGGGTAACACTCCTGAGATTTAAGCTCAATTACACTGCCTTCAACATGAATTCCGTGAAATCTGAATATTACGTTTGAATGTGATTCTTTTGTACTTACTTGAGCCCCGACAACAATTTTGCCAAATCATCCATTTTACAGAAATCAATTTTTGAAATCTGTTAACACTCATAAGTTGGATATCCTGTTTTTAATTTAAAAAAAAAAAAAAAAAAAAAAAAAAACATAAAATACATCAATGAAAAACTCACTGTTCATCTATGGAACACAAATCTGCAATGTACAATGAGTAGTATTTGCCGATCTAACCTCATTTTCGAGCGCTTTCATATTTCACGTCACTGAGGTTCTCAAACGCCCCAAAGCGGCAAATGAAATGAGAATGACCCAGCTATGTTTAGGCCTAAAGCGTGATTGGCACGTTGTAAATAAGTTGTTACCCAATACAACATTGTTATCTCCTATGATGCTAAGAACCTAACACTTCTTGTCAATGGGGCTCCGAACTAACAAGGTCCGCCACTAGCGCTAGGGAGGCATTGCCCTGAAGAAAATGGTCGTTGACATGATTTTCTCCTTGTCAGTCCCTTTTCGCTTTTCAATTCTTTCCCGCACCACCAACCTCATCAATCCTTTTCAAAAATGAAAATCATATTATTAATAAATAGATTATTATAATAAAGAATCACACCAACGAACAAAAAACTGACAAACCAACAAAAACAACTTTTGTCTGTCACGACTGCCCTAAAGGCCCGATCACACAGGACGCGTTATAACGCAACGTTATAGGATCGCGCGTTCCCCCCGACGTTCGGCGATATAGCAACGTCACAGACACCGCGTTTTTATTGGGCGTTATCAGGGCGCGAGACCCAGTCTTGTCTGTGTGCTACTCAAGGGATTCGCGGTTCCCAGCGTCTATAATTTATCTAATTTCTCTATAATCTATAATGATTTCTAACAATGACTCTGATGAGGAAGAAGCTCTACTTCTTCTAGCGCTAGTAGATCGCAGGAATAGACGGTATTCGGTGCACCCAATCAATCAAAGGAGGGAAGAGCTTGGGGAATACCACCGTCTATGTCGGGAGTTGCGCTCACATGAAGATCGTTTTGTGAACTATTTCCGCAAGTCGAGACAAAATTTTGAGGACCTACGTGAACTAATAGCGGTGAATATCCAGAAGTTAACCAGAAGGACCGAGGAGAACGCCCTCAGTGCGCGATTTTTTGTAATTTTGTACAACCCGCTTGGCTGACGACGCGTTACTGAAAGTATCGCTGAGAGGTACCGCCGTGTGTGTGACGGGGGTGATGCAATGTACCGTATCTCGGTAACGCGACGTTACTGGAACGCCTAACGTCGCGTTATAACGCATCCTGTGTGATCGGGCCTTAATAGGCAACAAAAGAGTAGCGAGTCGGTATGGTAATTTTTACATGCAGCGCTATATCTCGGGCTTTTCATGTTCGGAGCCCCATTCTCCATGAGAAATGACTCAGCTAGGCCACTGCTCCTGACATATTTTTATAACCTAGACCAAATTCATAATCGAATTACAAAAATGATCTCAAAAATCAGACGAATAGTTAAAACATCATGATTTATGGCTGTTACCTCACCCATTCTTCCTCTAACGTAATGAAATTTGAAACTCCTAATATAGGTAGGTAGGTACCTATCCGTTTTACTTTGGACAATCCATCTTCAAGAGCCATCATTATTTCCTCAGCAGACCAGTCATCAATATCATTCCTACAGGAAGCCATTTCGAAAAATTCTGATACGAGGTACTTTAATGGAAATCTGTAGTCAAAATAGAAGGGAATTGCGCACCGATTATGAAAAACGAAGGGTTTCAAGTGATCAATTGAGGTACGAATATCCCCCCCCCCCCCCCCCAACCGAGGACACTGATTTATTCCCCCACCACAAAGGACCTGGCCGTGGTTCAACTGAAATGGCGAGTGGTCATTAGGACGTTTGACCTCAAAGAGGCAGCTCTCGTGGTCAGGTTGTCCAAGTAGTCAGGCATAGAACCACACAAGATCAAATATAGCGTTTTGAGGTGGAGAAAAATAAAATATTGACTCAAGGGTAAGCAACTCTTTAGCCCAGAAAGAGAATGTCGTGCCTTAACATTAAAAACATAACCGTATTTATTATCACTGTTATCAGTGATTATTTTTGTACTCAAAGGTACAATGAGTGGAACAATCAACCTGTTGAGTCTATAGACACCATCAACTGCTACACTGATGGTTCGGTACTAGTGCATTATAGTTCTGGACGGTTCGATTATTGAGATAATCGAAATATAAGATTATGTATCGATTGTGCTCCGTTCGAGGTTTTGTCCTTTTCCCAGACGCTGGCCATTATTGCTTTACAAACAGTCGCTTTTCTAGTTGTCATGTTTGTTGTGTTGGCAGCACTGGGTCTTCCCGCTGTGGCCATGTTTGTCTTGGAACAGCAGTGTGAACTCGGCTGTTGGTTGATTCGTAAATACACGAGAGTAGTACCGTGATTCGTGAAATTCATTTAATCCCTGTAGTACAGAACAATGTTAAGTGTTGTTTTATCGTCGAATCATGGATTTTATGTCTTTCAAATCTCTCGTGCGCGATGTCAATAGCCAGCCATACACGACCAGATATCTGCAACAGATTTGGTCGCCCGATCTCATCTGACAGATATCGCTAATGATCTGGAGTGACCGATGAGATCGGTCGTTGCCCCTTAACACGAAAAACTTATCGTCCGATCTTTCATGCCCGAGATCTGTCACCTGACCAGTGCCCGATGTCATCTGTTTGTTCGTGGGATGAAATCTGACAGATTCAGGTCTGTCACCGACGTTCGTCTGGCAGACTAGAGTTATCGGTCGAATCCGAAATTTTTTCCAGATCGGTCACACATTCCGTAAGTTGATGCCATGGGGTTAGTGACTGTCCGTAGTAAAAAGCGTAAATTAGCGGCTTTTGCGGCGGGTATTTTTTTATTGCCCAAAAAACGGCTAAGCCAAAAAAAAAGACAAGTTTGGGAGAAGTCATGGGTTTCGTCGTAAGCAATGTTTTTGACGTTTTTGTTCATGTAGTCAACATGCTTCAACTGCCACAGACAAGGTCTGTCTCTATACATGTCGATCATCATTTCAATTAACTCGTTTGGCCACTCTTTTTTACCCATTTTTTGATACCGCACAAAAAAACACCAATAGAAACTGATTTCTTTAGAGGAGAGATCTCACAGGGGAAAACACACGTGGACAACTGAACATCTTAACGGACAATTGAACTCTGCCCGATCCAATAGAACAGTTCTGTGAACCACAGACATCGTTTCCGAGAAGTCTGCAGGTTAAGCCCCGGTGCACACGAGTGGCAAAATGACGCTGGACGCCTCGTCATTTCTTGGAATCGCTATCTGCGTCCTATCTGAGTTTCAATGCACACGAGCGGCAAAAGGACGCAGGACGCCGCGTCATGACGTGTCAGTCACTCGCTTTTCAATTACCGATTGAGCCGTGCCCGCAGATACCTATATGTGGAATGCACCTTTGGAATTTTGTCTAATAAATGGAGAATTTTCCACAGGCATATCAATGTAAACAAAAATTTAGCTGCGCAATTGTAAAAACCTGCTGTCTTCTTCATAATTACGTTCGTCGAAGGGATGGGTATAATTTCACTGACACATTGACCATAACAGGGCTCGGAGAACGAACCCCAGCCCGGAATACAGCTCGGAATACCGACTAACCAAGATACGGCCCAGCAGTAGTTGCTATCAGAAATGAATTCGATAATTACTTTGAGAGTGACGCTGGTAGAGTGCCTTGACAGGACGATTTTATATAAAAGTTATTTTATAATAAGTTATTGAGTCTACATTTTCAATTAATATCAAGTATTAGTGGTAAGATGTTGTCTTCAATGAGATAATAATAGTCTAGATGTTACAATTGTCTTTTTCAATATATTTTTGTACTACGGCCAATAGCCTCCAATTTCAATAAAAACATGAGATATGTTACCTACTCCATGCGTTTTTATCATTTTCTGTTTTTCTCCCGAAGTCTTCTCCAAAAATAGCTTCGCAAATTGATTCCCAGGCAGCCTGTTTTTTGTTGCGGTCTTTAAAACACTGGTGACTGACGTCCCAAATTTCTCGGTGGTTTTTTACAGCGTCGATGAGTAATTCGACATCAACATTGTCATCCATCGTGGGCCGAAATCTTCAAGAACACGGATGACGCTAAGTGACGCAGCTGCACGTGTGCACCGGACGATTGACTGTTGAGTACTGCTACCTATCGCCCGCAACGCGCGTCCCACAGAAACCTGCGTCAACTTTGATACCTATCCGCGTCAACGCCAGCTGCAGATAGGTATCGGCGTTCCGTGTGCACCGCACCATGCTCCGCTGTGTATCTCTAGTTATCCGATTGAAAATGACGCGGCGTCCAGCGTCATTTTGACGCTCGTGTGCACCGGGGCTAAGGGGGACGCCCGACTACCATCTGCTAGATTTGAACTCTCGCAGATATCTCTGGTCGATTTTCACATCTTTCATCATTTTTTAACGCCCACTAACGCACAGATCTTTCCCACAGATATCGTTTAAAAACGCGATATCTGTCGCAGATATCTGCTCGTGTATGGCTACCTAATAGTGAATCCACTGCAGCAGAGTTTTTGCAAAAAGTCCTCGTCATACCAACGGTGCACGAGCAACCACAAAATGCGGTTGGTTTACGCAACCACAAAAATGCAGATTAGTTGGAAATGTAGATCAGAATGAAGTGTATAGTTTGGTGGTCTGGATGCTCGCAAGCTCGCATCTCGAATGTGTACCTACTAATCGATACATAATCGCATTTTTCGATTATCTCAATAATCGAACATTCCGGCCCTATAATGCAATAGTACCGAAACAACCATGAAAATCTCCTGTTGGAAGAGTTGGTTCATTTCTGCCCCACCAAACTTCTAATATATTTTTACTTCTCCGCAATGGGAAACTTTCATCTGTCGAAATTTCACACTTTTGACCTCAGATGCTGATTCGGCCCAACAGCAATTTTCAGCTCAAAAGACCGATTAGTTCGGCCGATAAATGTGTAGGAAAGACCATGCGTGACGTAGTAGGCTGGGGGCTGTGACGTCACAGGGCAAATGAATTTCTTCGGCTGTTTTGCTGGTCAGATACCCATCATATGGCACCTTTTTGGAAAGATATCGCTGAGATTTCTTATTTGCTCTAAGAGCAATGTAGTGGATTTAAATATGTTTTACTTGGCGTAGGTAGGCCAAGTCGGACATTTATATTCCGGTTATGCGGGTTAGTCCCCGGGTCATTCCCGTAAGGAATGTGAGCGGATCCGCCAAGGTCAACTGGCTTGGCGGACTGAAATGGGAGGTAGTTCGTGTCGTAGCCGCGTGGAGCACTGGGCTCGCATAGCGGGTGCTGGGTTCGATCAGTTTGGTACTGAGCCGTTTTGTAATATTCCGGCCTAAGATTTATATCTGTAGGGGGAATATGTTGAGCTTGGTTGAGGTACTGAAAAGTATCCTTCGCTTTTTGTACATTTGGAGTGTATTTGACACTCGGATCGGCCGGGTAGGCCTGCGTCGAATATCGTGGGTACTCGGACAGCTTGGTCGAATCGTAATGATCGGCTTCAGAGCGAGTCTGAAAGGTATCCTCGATCTTTTGTATAGGCGAGGCTTGATCGAACGTTTCTTTAACGAATACGTCGGGTGAGAAGGCGGTCCGGACGTGAGGATCGCGCCTTGCGCCGTCGCTGGGTTCAGCGGATTCGCCGTGTAGCCGGTAGGGAGCACTACGGGGGCTACGCGGCCCGGCTTCGCCGTCGTCTGCCTCCCCTTGCATGGGGAAATAAGACGGCCGACGTTCCATCGAAATAACCGAGTTTTTAGCTCGTTTCGATGCCTCTATGTGTGAAAAATAGAGGGTTTGGGAGGTGGACTCGCTTGACAGAGCGTCTTTCCAATGCTCGTATGTCAGGGTCCTACCTCGTAGCCTTGAAAAAGGCTTCCTTGGACGGTAAATTAGAGCGGATGAGCAGAGTAATTTACCGGCGTGCCCACAGCGGTCGGTTACGAGCTTAATGCTACGAAACCCGGGCGACACGGCTCGGAACGTCCCTCGGGCGTACGATCTAAAGAGAATATCGATAGATGTACCGGGTGGCGTCCTGACAGATGAACTACGTTGGGCAATGAGCAGGATGAATAATCACTGGACTCGTAGATGCCAATGCGAGATCTGTGTGGAGAGAAGGTATGCCTTGTAGAAAGCAGTAGGAAGCCGTTCTTGAGATGAACTCGTAATGCAGAATGTTCGTCAGCGTAGAGCGTGTAGAATTCTTCGTACTTCAGAGGTGTCGTCGTCGAGAGCGGAGAGTGGAATGAATTTCGGAGGGCTCCCAGCGGGGTATTTATAGGGAGGTGGCCGCCTCCTGCCGCCTCCTGGTTGGTCCGCTTAATTTCATAAATTCGACTGTGCAATCTCATTGGTTCGCACATTGTTTTCTCAGTATCTGTGCGTATGATAGCTGAGTTGGTCTTTCGAGGTGGTTTCCCCACGTCCGTCGCTGTGACGGGGTCCCCGGGGGTGGCTGGACGACCTTGAGTTTTCCTGTTTGAGGTTTCTCATTCAAGGCGACTTGTTTCGAGATGTTTGTCGCATCTCTCTCGCCCAGTAAATGTTTAGGGAGGTCGCCTTGTGTGTTATTCTTTAATATTTCACTTTTGAGAGAGAATTTAGTATTTTCTCTCTGGTGAAATATTTTGTTTGACGGAGTTATAACTCGACGTCTTATAAATATTTTTGTGTTGTGCCTACCTCTTTTTGGTAGCCCTGAAAAGGGCTGTTGAAAAGAGGGGGTGGTTTTCACCACAGGGGCCCCCCCAAGACGTCGTGTTATCAACGACGACGCCGATGGGGGAGAACTGGGAGGTCTACACGGAATTCTCCGTAGGAGAACCTCGCCAGTTGGGGCGGAGGCGGAGGTGCAGGCCTCGCGTCCCGCGCCTGTGGTGCGCCCCGGCCTCGTCGGTTTCGACGAGCGCCGCGGGGCGGCCGTGGCCGGCCCGAGCTTTGCCGACGGGAGCCAAACCCGCGAGGGTTTGGCCCGCGGCCGCGGCTGGGCTGTTGCGGAGGTGCTCGTTCCGGCTCCGACCACCCCGCAGTGCTCATCTCTTCCCACCGAGGCACGGGCACGTCGCCCGAGCTGATCCACTTGCGTGGTATCGCTGGGAGCTGGTGAGCGGGTGGAGCCGTAGGTAGTGGTTGGGCGGGTGGAGCCGGTGGCTGGAAAGGCTGGGGCCTTCTCCACACTACTTCTCTGGGAGCGCTGTCCGCTTGCTGTGCCTCCCTCTTCGGTGAAGGCGGGAGCGGGCCGAGCGGAGCCGGTAGGTTCTCCTCGGCGAGGAGGAACTCCTCTACTTCCTCTGTCAGCATGTTTGTAGGTTCGGAGGCTGCCATGGTTGAGATTGGTATGATCTCTGGCCGTGGGGTGTTCCATATTTATACCTCCCACTGTTCCTACCCGAGAAAAATGGGCGTGGCTTGTTTTGAGTGCAGTCACCCACTTCTCGTCGAATTTGGTAGAGGGGACGCGCCCTCTGGCGGATTTTCGGGGAGTTTTCTCCTTACTTTCTGCCTGATTTTGTGATACAGATTGTCCTTGTGATACAGCTTCGTCCGAGTGTAGAGTATAAGCTGGTTTTATTTGCTGTTTGGGAACTTTTTTAGTATGTTCGCCAATTTGCACTGTAACCGAAAACTTATCTCTTTTAACCACTTTGAATGGTCCCGTGTAAGGACATTGCAGAGAGGTGAGCTGTGTGGGCACTCTGATATAGACATGAGTACATGTATCCAAATTTTTGGGCATGTTTACGGCATATTTCGTATTATTATGTTTAATATGCGTAGGCCGGAAGAAAAGAGGTTCCGAAAGGTTCGTAGAAGTTACGAAAATGTCTCCTGGGAGTGGTACGTCAATTCCGTAAACTTTTTGGAAAGGCGTAGTTTCGGTCGCTGGGTCTACTGCCGTACGCATGGCGAGTAGAACTTTTGGAAGTGCGTCGAGCCAATTTTCGTTTTGTGCTTTGAGAGCCTCTTTCAAAGATCTATTTCTGCGTTCTACCATTCCGTTTGTTGATGGTTTGTATGGTAACGTGTGAGTATGTTTTACTCCGAGACGTTCCATAATGGAATTGAACAGATCTGATTCAAATTGAGTGCCCTGATCACTTGTGATGTATTTAGGTACGCCCTTTGAAGCTACCCAAATATTGATAAAGGCGTTTGTGATTGTGGTTGTTTCGATGTTGTTAAGAGGGACTGCCTCTAGCCAACCCGTTGCTCTATCAACCATCATTAAAATGTAACGTTTCCCTCCTTTAGCTAAAGGTAAGGGTCCGGTAATATCAACGTGTACGTGTGAAAATTTGTTTGCCGTTTCAAATTCGGAGTAAGGGAGCTTCACGGAGCGCGTGATTTTTGCTCGTTGGCAAGTTTCGCACGCTCGGACCCAGTTGGAGACATCTGCACGGAGTCCGTGCCAAAAATATCTTTGTTTAACTTTATACACTGTAGAGTGTATACCTGGGTGCCCCAAATTGTGAATTTGGCTTATTATTTCTTCCCTTATTTCGTTTGGAATATAAGGTCTAGGGTGTCCTAGGTCTAGGTTACACCAAATTTCTCCTTGAGAGAATTCAACTCGTGTGAGTTTCAATTTGTCCTCCGCGTTAGGGGGAGAACGAATTTGTGAATTTGAAATGTGCAGTAGAAGATTGCATTCTATTGCAGCCGTAATTTTCGAAATTTCGGCTATGGGTGGACCCTCGTCCGTCTGGGTTGAAATCGATTTTGTTTGAATTTCAACCGGATCGAAGGGTCTGGAGAGTGCGTCGGCGACGACGTTGCTCTCTCCGGAAATATGACGAATGTCACTCGTCATTTGAGAGATGTATGTTAGCCATCTTAATCTCATTTTAGAAAAATGTGCATTTTTCTTAAGCATCGTGCCTAGCAGAGGCTTGTGATCCGAACAAATATGGAAAGATCTGCCGTCCAAGTCATTGTGCCAGTGAATGCAAGCTTGGTAAACGGCGAACATTTCTTTGTCGAACGATGCTTTGTTCTTCCATTGTTCTGGAATTTCTTTACTGAAAAATCCCAATGGTTGGTAAGATTTCGAGCCATGTTTGTCTGTAATTTCCTGTTCTAGTGCCGCTCCGATGTGTGTGTCGGATGCGTCACAGACTAATCTCCACTCTGCTGTAGGGTGTGGGTGAGCAATGTTATGCAATGTTGCTTTGATCATTGCTTGTTTTAAGCTGTTGAAAGCTTTTTCTCTCTCTGATGTCCATTCGATAGGTGTTCTGTCATTTTTTTTGTTTGACTGAATGGAGTCATACAGAGGTTGTGCCGTGTGAGCGAATTTGCTTGAGCATGCTCGGTAGAAACCACACATACCTAGGAATCTGCGTAGACTTCGTACGTCTATTGGTCTAGGAAATTGTTCTATGGCTTCTATTTTATCTCGTTTAGGAATTATCCCTTCTTTCGAGATAGTGAAACCTAGGAAATCGACGGTAGGTTTTGAAAAAATGCATTTATCAAAACCTACTCGAAGTCCGTGTTCCCCTAGCTTGTCAAAAATTTGTTTGAGGTGGGTCATGTGTTCTACATAATTTTTAGAAGCCACCAGGATGTCATCTAGATATACAAATGCGAAATCAAATTTTCGCATGATGCTGTCCATGTATCTTTGCCATGTTTGAGCCGCTCCGGCCAAACCCATGCTCATTTTCTTAAACTCATAAAGACCGAAAGGTGTAATAATTGCAGTTTTATGAGCGTCATCTGGGTGCATCGGAATATGATAATATGCCGATTTTAAATCTATTGTCGAATAGATTCGTGTATCATGTAAATTCGCTTGGAAAGAGCGAATGTGAGGAGGAGGGTAGGCGTCTTTCTTCGTTTTCGCGTTCAGGAAACGGTAGTCGCCGGTGATTCTCCATGACCCGTCTTTTTTTGGCACACAGTGTAACGGGGATGCCCATTCGGAATCTGATGGTGCAATTATGCCTTCTGAAAGCATTTTGTCAAAAGTACTTTTGACTTGAGCCCGTTTTTCGCCCGCCATGGGTCTTGCTCGGAAGTGTACTGGTGTTCCTTCCGTGGTTATACGGTGGTAAACCCCGTTGTTTTTCCATTTACCTTGAAGTTTGCTCATTTTATCATTGTATTTGTCAATGATAGAGCGAATGTTTTCGTCCTCCGTGATTTGCACGTCCTCTGGTTGAGGGGTATTGTCACGATGAGGGATAGTAGCTGCTATTTGTTCGTCAGTGAATTTTTTGTTCATGACTGCAGCTATTTTTTGATCGGCATAGCTCTTTATTTTATCTTTATAAATGTACTTGTGTTTGACCCGTATTCCGATATCCCAAGACTCGAGGAATGGAATACCTAGGATCGCTAGATCGACTTTCGTGATCATAAAATCGGTGGTCATGTCTCCGAGGCCGATGTTAATTGTTGTGTCAGCTCGCCCTAGTGTGTCTATAGGGGCTCCGTTAGCTGCTGTGAGCTTAACGTTGGACTTAAGAATTTTCAAGCCCAATTTTTTTGTGACATTGTGGGGCAGAATGTTCACTTCTGCTCCCGTGTCAATGAGAAATTCAGTGCCATTTAGTTTGCACTTGAAAAAGAGCCTTTTATACTCAGTAGACTGCCGGTGTATAGGCTCAGATACACTGGCAGTTATTCGTTTTCCGAACTCTCTACGTCGGAGGTTGGAACGGTACTTTCTTGTACCGACCTCTGAGTATTTTCGTTAGAAACCCAGGTTTTAGGCTGGCTTATAGTCGCTGCCTTTCTGCTAGTTTTGGAAGCAGTGTTTGTCTTCCAAGTGCAGTGTTCTGGGTCTGCACATTTGCGAGTTTCGTTACCGAAACGTGCGTGGTTTCGACAGACATAGGCCGTCGGTTTGTGAGGCTTACTCTCCACTGGTTGGGGTTTGAACTCAGCTTGTTTCGAGAGGGCCTTTTTGAAACCAGTATTTATGGGTTTCGGAGTAGATTCTACTCCTCGTATGTTCAGAGAAGTATTCTCTGTTTTGTACGCGTGTAGCGTATCAGCTAGGTCGAGCCGGGCGGTCGTGGTAGGCTGAGCTGCGACCATACCTCGTGCTTCGATGGGTAGAGTCTCGATCCACTTTTGAGTGATCAGAGCTTCTGAAAAATACCCAACAGCTTTAGAGTACATTTCGTGGTACTTGGTGCTGGGTTTTTTGGCGAGAGATGCGGGGTCCTCGAGTGCGAGGAGCCTGTCCTGTAAGGACAACCCATATTCTCGCTGGAGGCGCTGTTTGGCCTCTTCGTAGGGTGCGTGGGGTGCCGTGAGGTAAGCTGAGTCTATAGCTTCCCTCATTTCTTCTGGTACCCACTTGTATATAGCTGAGAAACATTCGTTCTGCGTTCTCAGGTGTTTTCGCACGCAGTATTGATCGAACTCGGCGAGTGCACGATCGATATTCTTCTTTTGGAAGATTGGTTTTTGATAATCTCCCATCTCCTCTAAAAGTGCTTGAAAGCCACTTTGTGTAGAGGGATGTTGCGTGAGATGTGGGGCGTAGAGGCCCGGCGGGGGTCGCACGCCCGCAGTGGTTCCCTGAAATCCACTAGCTTCATAAGAGGGAACGAAATGCTCCGTGTTGAGCCTGTTCAAAGGCGGGGTCACCATTTGTAGTGGATTTAAATATGTTTTACTTGGCGTAGGTAGGCCAAGTCGGACATTTATATTCCGGTTATGCGGGTTAGTCCCCGGGTCATTCCCGTAAGGAATGTGAGCGGATCCGCCAAGGTCAACTGGCTTGGCGGACTGAAATGGGAGGTAGTTCGTGTCGTAGCCGCGTGGAGCACTGGGCTCGCATAGCGGGTGCTGGGTTCGATCAGTTTGGTACTGAGCCGTTTTGTAATATTCCGGCCTAAGATTTATATCTGTAGGGGGAATATGTTGAGCTTGGTTGAGGTACTGAAAAGTATCCTTCGCTTTTTGTACATTTGGAGTGTATTTGACACTCGGATCGGCCGGGTAGGCCTGCGTCGAATATCGTGGGTACTCGGACAGCTTGGTCGAATCGTAATGATCGGCTTCAGAGCGAGTCTGAAAGGTATCCTCGATCTTTTGTATAGGCGAGGCTTGATCGAACGTTTCTTTAACGAATACGTCGGGTGAGAAGGCGGTCCGGACGTGAGGATCGCGCCTTGCGCCGTCGCTGGGTTCAGCGGATTCGCCGTGTAGCCGGTAGGGAGCACTACGGGGGCTACGCGGCCCGGCTTCGCCGTCGTCTGCCTCCCCTTGCATGGGGAAATAAGACGGCCGACGTTCCATCGAAATAACCGAGTTTTTAGCTCGTTTCGATGCCTCTATGTGTGAAAAATAGAGGGTTTGGGAGGTGGACTCGCTTGACAGAGCGTCTTTCCAATGCTCGTATGTCAGGGTCCTACCTCGTAGCCTTGAAAAAGGCTTCCTTGGACGGTAAATTAGAGCGGATGAGCAGAGTAATTTACCGGCGTGCCCACAGCGGTCGGTTACGAGCTTAATGCTACGAAACCCGGGCGACACGGCTCGGAACGTCCCTCGGGCGTACGATCTAAAGAGAATATCGATAGATGTACCGGGTGGCGTCCTGACAGATGAACTACGTTGGGCAATGAGCAGGATGAATAATCACTGGACTCGTAGATGCCAATGCGAGATCTGTGTGGAGAGAAGGTATGCCTTGTAGAAAGCAGTAGGAAGCCGTTCTTGAGATGAACTCGTAATGCAGAAGGTTCGTCAGCGTAGAGCGTGTAGAATTCTTCGTACTTCAGAGGTGTCGTCGTCGAGAGCGGAGAGTGGAATGAATTTCGGAGGGCTCCCAGCGGGGTATTTATAGGGAGGTGGCCGCCTCCTGCCGCCTCCTGGTTGGTCCGCTTAATTTCATAAATTCGACTGTGCAATCTCATTGGTTCGCACATTGTTTTCTCAGTATCTGTGCGTATGATAGCTGAGTTGGTCTTTCGAGGTGGTTTCCCCACGTCCGTCGCTGTGACGGGGTCCCCGGGGGTGGCTGGACGACCTTGAGTTTTCCTGTTTGAGGTTTCTCATTCAAGGCGACTTGTTTCGAGATGTTTGTCGCATCTCTCTCGCCCAGTAAATGTTTAGGGAGGTCGCCTTGTGTGTTATTCTTTAATATTTCACTTTTGAGAGAGAATTTAGTATTTTCTCTCTGGTGAAATATTTTGTTTGACGGAGTTATAACTCGACGTCTTATAAATATTTTTGTGTTGTGCCTACCTCTTTTTGGTAGCCCTGAAAAGGGCTGTTGAAAAGAGGGGGTGGTTTTCACCACAAGCAAATAAGAAATAGGTAACCATGAGGTATCCCCATTCGGAGAATTGATTGATTTCAGGGCTCCCACAAGCTACTATGTTCTCTCAAAGAATTTAAAATTTAATCTTCCTGTTGTATTCATTCTTTGGTTGATATACGAGTTTGAATATCGTAGTTTGAATCGTAGTTTGAATATTGACGTATTTGAATCGTAGTTTGAATATTGACTACTTTCAAGTCTTCTTCTCCTGATTCCTGGTATTGGCGAAATATCAAAGTTGTGTAAATTTGGTTCTCACCAGATGAGTGGTGGCAGCCTAGAATTAGGTATAACGTAGGTGTTCTGTTACTCTGTGGGCATAACCTTAGATTTGAATGTTTCTGTAAACTTAACCATAAAAACGCTGCAAATTATTTCACAAAGGTTTATTATTTTTTCAATTGAGTTTGATCTTAGTTTTAGTTGGCTTGACTCCTCGGCGTGTCCTATTTCGAGTTGCCACAACCTATACTTCTATAATTATATACGCATGTTTATATTTCTCGATTTGAGCTCCTATCTATTCAAATAGTTATTGCCTTAATAATATCATTATATAAGTACGTACAAAAAGTCGAGAGGATATGTTATTAAATATGTGTAGGAAAAGCATTGGTATTAACACACAAATATGACCTAGAAAAAAACATATATTCATGCCTCGAAGGAACGCTGTACCCATCTCATGGTGCCGCGGCGTATTACCTGTATATGGGTATAACACGTAAAAGTAATAAATATCCATTCTCCTACACCCCTCTGCTATGCCCCTGGTCACTCCAGCCACCACAAGGTGCCGCGGCGCCTCCTATCACTCCACCCCCCACTCACCACCCTCACCACCCACCCTGACCCCCTGCCAAGCGTGCGTCTAACACTCAATGCCTCGAAAAAGACACTTTTTCGCCCGTTTTTGGCCCATAGCATCTATGCAAGTAAAACGATCGGGATGGTTAAACGTTAGGACCAACTAGACCCCAAATGGAGTCTATGTGCGAAAGAACGGGTTTTTCAAGTCAATGCTTAGGCCTTTTATGCCCCGGACGGCAGACGGACATATCAAACTTGGATTCTATGCACCTTGAAACGTAAAGTGACAAAGTTTGAGGGGGGGTTATAAAATTTTTTTGCTATACGATCACATAGGCTTATTATTGGAAATAATAAACCAAAAGGGTACTTCGATGAAGATTATACGTTGCTTACAGGTAAAAAATGAATTTCAAGGGCCATTATACTAATCAGATACCCATCATGTGGCACCTGTTTGGAAAGCTCCCAGTCAGATCTCCCTATTGAGCAAATAAAAAACAACCATGAAAATCCCCCATCGAAGAATTGATCGATTTCTGGGCTCCCACAACCTACTATGTTCTCTTGGAGAATTTAACAATTTCATCTTCCTGTTGTATTCATACTTAGTTGACATAGTTTGAATATTGACTACTTTTGAGTCTTCTTCTCCTGATTCCTGGTATTGGCGAAATACCTAAGTTGTGTAAATTTGGTTCTCACCAGATGAGTGGTGGCAGCCAAGCGTTAGGTATAACCTAGGTGTTCTGTTACTCTGTGGGTATAACCTTAGATTTGAATGTTTCTGTAAACTTAATAAATCGAAGGGTTGGTATGGGAATGACCCACATAACACGTCAAAATGAGTAAATTCAAGGGAGGTATTATTATTGGAAATAATAAACCAAAAGGGTACTTCGATGAAGATTATACGTTGCTTACAGATAAGCTAGTGTAATCCTACAGTGGTAAACGGAAAATGGCCTGGTTCATCTCTTTGCCGTGTGGCGCGCTCGGGGCGTTTCACCGCCTTCTCCCCCTAGATGCTCCTTCCAGTGTGCTTCGACATGGAGGAAGAGATTCCATGCCTTCGAGTATTTGACGGTCGACCAACTGTTGCTTCGTTGGTTATTTCTGTTGTTCATATATACGCGGTTTAAGTTTTAATATCGAATAACCTTTGAGTATTAATAAGATGGAGAGCCATTGCTCCGAATTCAACGCTGTTCCCCCGTCAAGGCATACGTGCCACTACTATCGCGTTGGCTTTGCAATTGACCCGTTCCCGCCACTCTTTTTTCAAATTCAAATGACAAAGCAGTTCATTGTAATTTAAGTTTTGTTTGATATTACTTATTATTGTAACATTTTATTATTAATTATGTATGTAGACATAACTGTCTAGATGTTAGTATGTTCATACTTTGGTTCCCATGCCCAAATCTTGGTGCCTCCTATTTCTTTTTTTTTTTCGGGACCCAGAACAGCTGATCTACCTTCATCAAACCTCCACTAGAGTGTACTGGCGTCGTTTCAACACTCATTCCCACAGTGTAAAAATATGAAATAATGGTGTTAAATAGCGGTGTACATGATCGGTGCACAATTAGGATATAAATCTTAAATTAGAAATATGTCCTAGGTATACAATCCCCATTCATTCACCAAACTCAACATCACATCTTACATCAGCTGTTCGTTAATCGGCCATTTTGCCCCTGGTCAATTCAAAAGCCAGTCGACAGTAGTGGCACGTATGGTTTGACTGCCTGAAACATCACTAATAGCCCTCCATCTTATTAATACTCAAAGCGAATAACCATCTCTAAAGTTCTTTCATCCAGAAACACCTAGTGAAAAACTATATTTTTGCTTTGTTATACGCTAGTGTTGGCATTGCGTGACTTCGTGTGTCCCTCGCCGTAATTTTCTGACATAATCGTTAGGTATCATTACCAGTCATTTATTGGTTTTTCGGTCCCGCGATTTACAAACGTTAGCTACGAAATATGGCCTTGTGGTATGGCAATGATGTGAGGACATTAATAGGTCTCTACTTCGTAGAGCCGGTCCTTTGGGACCCGGACCATCCTAAGTACGGACACGAGATAAATTCTAGTGCAGCTTGGCTGAGAATAAGAAATGTGATGGGCTCCCGCTACAATGTTGAAGATTTGAAACGAAAGATGTTCTCCCTGGAGGAGATGTATCGTACGAACAAACGGGAAAATACGATCCCAAACTGTAGCTATGACGCCATGAACTTCTATCGATTAGACCCTTTTCTTGGCAAAACGTCAACGTACGTCACAACCGCCAACTCAACTCGAGTAAGTACCTCCCTTGAATTTACTCATTTACTCATTTTGACGTGTTATGTGGGTCATTCCCATACCAACCCTTCGATTTATTAAGTTTACAGAAACATTCAAATCTAAGGTTATACCCACAGAGTAACAGAACACCTAGGTTATACTATAGATATAGGTCATCTGGTAAGAACCAAATTTACACAGATATTTCGCCAATACCAGGAATCAGGAGAAGAAGACTCAAAAGTAGTCAATATTCAAACTATATCAACTAAGTAGGAATACAACAGGAAGATGAAATTGTTAAATTCTCCAAGAGAACATAGTAGCTTGTGGGAGCCCACAAATCGATCAATTCCTCGATGGGGGATTTTCATGGTTGTTTTTTATTTGCTCAATAGGGAGATCTGACTGGGAGCTTTCCAAACAGGTGCCACATGATGGGTATCTGATTAGTATAATGGCCCTTGAAATTCATTTTTTCCCTGTGACGTCACAGCCCCCTGCCTACCTCACACCTGGTCTTCCTACACATTTATTGACCAAACTAAACGGCCTCTTGAGCTGAAAATTGCTACTGGGGGGTTTTCAAGTGTGCTGAATCAGCATCTGAGGTCTAAAATGTGAAATTTGAACAAGTGAAAGTTTCCCATGGCAAAGAAGTAACAGTTTTTATTCATTTTTTAACAAATTTTAATGAATTTTAAGTACATTTTACACCATGATTTTGTACATAAATTTATGAATGTTCCATTGTTATAGTTGTTAAACTTTAGTTAGGTAAGCAATATTCGGCTTAAAAAGATATAAATTCAACGATTTTTACCTGTTTTTTGCTATTATTTATTTAATTTATTCGAACATGTATGTTCCTTACATTCGAGTATGACTTACAGAAATACCTTATTGAAACAGTTGTAGTGTAAACATCATTAACGTAGTGTTTTCACTTCCCAGTTGAATCGACTATGAGAGTACACAATTTAGAAATTGACCGTAGTGTCCAGTTACATGATTTACTCACAAATTATAATATTCTACTCAGTATTACAGTGTTAGTGGAAATTTCAAATATTTTATAAATTGCAAATTATTATAACATTCATTATTAATTCTCTTTACCTTATAAATATTGGAAACAACAATGAAATAAAACACACAATGAACTTCATAAATAATTTCAAAAAACATTCAACCAGTTAACATAGGCAGTACCAGTAGGTATATATAAGCGAGTTAATCCTTCAGTCAAACAAACATAAATTTCTCAGTTTGCAAACTTCACTTAATAAGGAATATAGTCTTTTTTTGCCAAATTCACTTGGTACTGATAAAAAATTTATCAAGTTTCTGGTACCCCCCCCCCCCCACCCCACAATGTCAGGGATATATCTTTTTCTGATATATCTGATTTGACTGAGTTTCTGATATTTGAATGATATGACAAATGTTATAAGGCCTTTCATTGCTCAGGTACTTGGAATTTCGAAGCAGATCCTTAGTAGAGATGTTATTAACTTAGGGGGTTTCCAGCCAAACTCCTACTTGCTGGTGAAATTCGTTGAATCGAATGACATAGCTGAAATTTTGAAGGCAACAGGTCGCTTGAGAGGAACAAATATCAGAATAAATCGGGTTGAATCGAAAATTAAATTCTTCGTAGTTGAGGAACAGATTGTACTAGTGACAGAATTAGGAGAGTATTGTGTATGTTGTACCCTCTTATTTGAATTGTAATCAGTGGGAATCGAATTATGAGTGTTTGGACAGTTTGCTCACCACTGATTTTGTGATTCTGGGGGATATGAATGCAAGGGTAGGGGAAAAACGGATCTGTGATGCGATGGAGGTGGACCATGATAAATACTCAGTACAACGCAGCTCTAAAGATTGGGTGGCAAACGGTAGGGGAGTTAAGTTTCTTGAGTTGTTAGAGGAGCATGGTTGTTTTACATTTGCTCAATACAATGATCTGAGCAATAGCTTTCCAAAAAGGTGCCCCATGATGGGTATCCGATTAGTAAAACGGCTGTTGATTTTCATTTGCCTCCTGACGTCACAGCCCCCCTGCCTGCTACGTCACATCTGGTCTTCCCACACATTTACTGGCCAAACTAAACGGTCTTTTGAGCTGAAAATTACTATTGGGGTTTTGAGTGTGCTGAATCAGCATCTGAGGTCAAAAATGTGAAATTTCATCAGTTGAAAGTTTCTTATTGCAGAGAAGTTAAAATATATTGGTAGTTTGGTGGGGCAGAAATGTATCAACTCTTCGAGAGGTGGATTTTCATGGTTGTTTTTTATTTGCTCAATAGGAAGATCTGAGCGAGAACTTTCCAAAAAGGTGGCGTCTGATGGGTATCTGACCAGCAAAACAACCATAGAAATTCATTTGCCTTCTGACGTCACAGCCCCTTGCCTACTACATCACACCTGGTCTTCCTTCTCGTTTATTGGCCAAACTAAACGGTCTTTTGAGCTGAAAATTGCTATTGGGGGGTTTTCAAGTGTGCTGAATCAGCATCTGAGGTCTAAAGTGTGAAATTTTACTATTTGAAAGTTTCCCATTGCAATGAAGTAACAGTTTTTATCGATTTTTTAGAAAATTTTAAGTATCTACATTTTACACCTTAATTTTTTACACACATTTTTGAATGTTCCATTTTATAGTTATTAAACTTGATTTAAGCAATATTCTGCTTAAAAAAATATATAAATTCTACGATTTTTACCTGTTTTTTGCTATTATTTATTTATTGTATTTGAACATGTTTGTTCCTTACATTCGAGGATGCTTTACGAAAAATACCTAATTGAAACAGTTGCAGTCATTAACGTAGTGTTTTCACTTCCCAGTTGAATCAACTATGAGAGTACACAATTTAGACATTGATCGTCGTGATTTAAAATTCGACGTTAAATCTGAATGCTTAATATTCTTGATTTCAGATTGAGAAGATCGGAGATACTGAAGGCGTCAAGGTTGCATCAGACCAAAAACTGAGGGACATCACGAAGGACTTAGCTACCAAGGATGATGTCAAGAAGTTAACGCAGCAAGTTGTTAACTTGCAGCTTGAGAATAATGCTCTTAGAGAGGTGGTGAGTGCCCTCAGATAAGAGTTATTTTCTCGTGATAAGCGAATAGACTCTCTTGATAATGCGATTCGGAGGGATAATCTTATTTTCAGCGGTTTAACACATGATGGAAGGAATGATTTGACGAATGTTATAAGGTCTTTCATTGCTCTGGTACTTGTAATTTCGAAGCAGATCCTTATTAGAGATGTTATTAACTTAGGGGGTTTCCAGCCTAACTCCTACTTGCTGGTCAAATTCGTTGAATCGAATGACGTAGCTGAAATTTTGAAGGCAACAGGTCGCTTGAGAGAAACAAATTTCGGAATAAATCGGGACTATCCGGATGCAATCAGAGCGGTGCGTCGGAATTCGTTGGCTACAAGGCTGTATCGCTTGAAAAAATTTTTTTTTTCAATAAGAAAACTTTATTGTGTAAATACACAATTAAGTGTTTCAATACATATGCAATATAAATACTATTCACTTGAAACTTGTGGCATTAGTTCCCTTCCTTTGAAGGGCTAATGCTAGAAAAAAATTGGTAGATAATACTAACAAGCAGTGGCGGCCGGTGGTCTGAAAAAGGAGTGGGGCACAAAAATATTTACCTATTTGACAGTCAAAAAGAGCATGGAGGTTTTTCATCCATTTGTTTTGCTTTCAGTGTAAATTAATTTTGATCTAAACACATGAAACATTAATCCCACTTGGGTTATGTCAAATGCCATGGACAATAAATCATGATCATTAAATATTATTGATAAATGAATATAAATTAATTAATTAAATAAACTAAATTAAAAATACTATCTTATAGGGACCTACTTACTTACTAAAGCTGGTTTTACATAGAGCGGTATGTCCGGAAAACGGTAAGATTGAACGCAATCTGATTGGCTGTTGGGACAACAGTTGAGGATGGTGGCTGCCATGTTGCCGGAATGGGCGGTCTGTGGACAGCGGTAGAAATGTTTATACCGTTGCCGTGTTCCGTCGAGTGGAGCGCAATCTTATTGGACAGGAATGTTGATAACCGCAAGTAGAGGTTTCAGATCAGAGAGGGTTTCAGTAGGAAGGTTATGATTCCGTGTGTCCATGTTCATGTGAACACCCTGCCGCATTCCGCCGCCCCCTCCACTGGGGTTTCCAGCCTTCCATCTTTCCGGTTGTTACGCTCGTACTGCTCTATGTGAAACCGGCTTTAGGAATGATGATAAACAGCCAGTTTTTTTTATTGGTCATATTGCAACGTTTCTGCGTATTTGTTGGTTGGTTGTGGCTTACATGCTGGTGTGGATACTATACTATTGGGTTACGATGGATATTATGTTCATGGAACTAGGTGTGACGAACTAACATGGAAAGAGCTGAGAAAAATTATTATGGATGTAGGTACGTTGCAATAGGACCAATAAAAAAAAACTGGCTGTTTATCGTCAATCCTTACAAGAAAAACACCTACACTACTTTATTATTAGAAGTATTAAAAATGATCAAGGTTTCGATTATATTGCACTAGTCAACTACTTAGGAGAAGTAATTCTGAAGGAATATTTAAGAACTCAAATTAAATTATGATGAAATGATAGGAGTGTGACGTCATACGTCAATTAAAAATTGTTTCAAAAGGCTATAGAAATGTTGTCTAACCCCACAACTACCACTCACTTATGTATAACCTTTTTCTTCAATGCAACCATGAACCTAGGAGGGGGATGGTTCATGAATGCAACACATCCAGAATGATCAATATTCTACTGAAAATATTGATCAGAGACGTTTTCGTTACTCATTCTGTATGGTTTTGGAGGTGCCTTTGAACACTGTAGCTTTTTCCAAATGTGACCTCAAAATGTCGTCAGTTTTGGCTGATTTTGTTACTAAGCCCAGAAAAATTCCTCGGTTCAATGAACCATCTCTCTCATCGTGGCCTCTGAATCCTACTTCATAAAGACCACGAAACTTGATGCAATCAATAATTTCAGAAAGTATTTATCGATTTCTGTCAACTTGCTCATTGTGTTTCTAGTATAGCAAGTTGATGAGCTGAATCTAACTGTTTAGCTATGTTAGTACAGCAAATCAAAGCTAATTCTGTGACGTTATTGAGATTTTTCAAATTAGATTCGTGAGATTTAATCCGATCTGTCAGATGTTTTATACCAGTCACACCATTCTGACTCCACAACCCATCTCCACCTAATATTAGTGTTAAGTAATGAAACAAAACAAAGCATTCTTTCTAGTGTACCCAGTGATCCATTCGTATTTGCTATAAATTTCAGGGTTGAATTTATGAGTTCCCTTCCCGTTTTTAGCAACTTGTGTTAATTTCAAGTAAGGGGGTGTCTCTCCCCAAACTTTTAATGAACACCCTAATCCTCATATCCTCATAATTACCATCTGTAGAGGATTTTGATTGCAAATTCGCCACAGTGTTTGACTGGGGTGGAAATATTACTACCTACTTCTAATAATGTAAGTAAAAACAAAGCTAATATATATGTGCTAACGATAATGTGGAATAAAATGTGAAGGAAACTTACCTTAAGTCCCAAATCCTAATTCCAATCAGGTGCCAGTGCTGTTGTTCAACATACTAACATACAATCTACCGATCCTTATTCAAAGGTTAGACGTGCATATTATAGGAACTGGGAATGTATTAGAGAAATATGAACACATTTTCACATTTAAAAAGCAGAATACCTAGGATTCTAGATTATAGAATAGAAAAGTAAGGATGTAGGTAACCTCTTTAGAGGTTGTTGTAGTTTAGAACTTTTAGCATGGATGGTAGGGAAGATATCACAGAGTAAAAGAAAAAATGAAACTAGAAGTAGTTCACACCTCCTTGAATCATGGAATGACCAGAAGAGAATCAGTTTGGCTAACGGAATAAACAGAAACCCCTCTAATGAAAACCACCCATGACGTACATGTCATTCTATGGTCTTTAGAAAAGTTGAAACCCTGTCTGGGGCACTGCCCCGAAAATCATAGAAAAATTCCCATTTTGACCTCTTTTTCCCGTTCCTTGCCCTTTATTTCCCGTTCCTTGCCCGTTATTTCCCAATTATTTCCCTTCACAGTCTAACCTGAATCGACGAAATTACCCTCTCGATAGAGTGATATCGCAATCTACGTACTTTTTCTCTGGTAGATGGATCCTTGGCATAAACCTATTCCTTCTAGCATCCACCTTCGAGCCACAGCATGGAGCTAAAGCCTTTTCTGTTCTAATTTGAAACGATGAGTTATTTGTAAAGGCTTCGTTCTAGTTTGTGACTATTTTCCCAAAAGTACTGGGGCAATGTCCCGATGCCCCCCCTCACCGGCCGCCCCTGACAACAAGGATTTGGCCAGCGGATTAATATGTAAAATAAGGATAACAAAGATAAACTATAAATATGATTAAATTAAACGTTTAACAATTTTTTTTCTTTTTTTGATTGGATCTTGAAGTATTTCAAAAGTTTAACAGCAATATTACGTTATGTAAAGTCTGTCACTGTCAGTTAGACCTAGAGCACTTCTTGGCGATCTGTCCCGTGCTTGCAGAGTTTCGAGTTAGCAACCTTGGTGCGCCTCGACTCTCTAGAGATGAGTTACTTGGGATTCTGAATGGAACTGAGTGGCTGCGACTTGCAAGGTATTGCCAGTCAGCATGGGGTTATAGAGCGGAACTGGTGCAGCACTTTAACTGTGGAAATTATTAATAATATGACTGCAGCTTTAGCTTTATAGGTATACATTATGGAGCAAAGGTACATAATGCTAAATATTGTACAATAATTAACTAAACACCTATAATAATTATAATCTGTGGGATTATTCTGCTTCTTCTTCTATACATATGAAAAAGTGTTAAACTCTAGGATTCGTTCCATAATGTCTCAAAACGGATTTTAATGGATACATTTTTCAAAAAATTTTATTTAAAAATTTTCTGAGACATTGCAATAGCTTCATCTTCTACAAAAATTCGCTAAAAGAACAAAAATTTCATCGTTTTTAAGAAATAAATCTCACTTCCTAATTAAGATTCGACGTTAAATCTGAATGCACAATATTCTTTATTTCAGGTTGAGAAGATCGGAGATATTGAAGACGTCAAGGTAGCATTAGACCAAAAACTGAAGAACTTCACAAAGGACTTAGCTAGCAAGGATGATGTTAAGGAGTTAACGCAGCAAGTTGTTAACTTGCAGCGTGAGAATAATACTCTTAAAGAGGAGGTGGGTGCCCTCAGATTGGAGCTATTTGCTCGTGATAAGCGAATAGACTCTCTCGATAATGCGATTCGGAGGGATAATCTTATTTTCAGCAGTTTAACACATGATGGAAGGAATGATTTGACGAATGTTAGAAGGTCTTTCATTGCTCAGGTTAAGGTCGAAAGTGTGACATTTCAACAGTTGAAAGTTTCCCATTGCAAAGAAGTAACAGTTTTTATCGATTTGATAGCAAATTTCTAGTACCTACATTTTACACCATAATTTTATACATACATTTTTGAATGTTCCATTTTATAGTTATTAAACTTGATTTAAGCAATATTCTGCTTGAAAAAATATAACTTCAACGATTTTTACCTGGTTTTTGTTATTATTTACTTAATGTATTTGAACATACATACATTTCGTATGCTTTACGAAAAATACCTAATTGAAACAGTTGTAGTGTAAACATCATTAACGTAGTGTTTTCACTTCCCAGTTGAATCATCTATGAGAGTACACAATTTAGAAATTGATCGTCGTGATTAAAAATTCGACGTTAAATCTGAATGCTCAATATTCTTAATTTCAGGTTGAGAAGATCGGAGATATTGAAGGCGTCAAGGTAGCATTAGACCAAAAACTGACAGACATCACAATGGACTTAGCTACCAAGGATGATGTTAAGGAGTTAACGCAGCAAGTTGTTAACTTGCAGCTGGAGAATAATACTCTTAAAGAGGAGGTGGGTGCCCTCAGATCGGAGTTATTTTCTCGTGATAAGCGAATAGACTCTCTTGATAATGCGATTCGGAGGGATAATCTTATTTTCAGCGGTTTAACACATGATGGAAGGAACGATTTGACGAATGTTATAAGGTCTTTCATTGCTCAGATACTTGTAATTTCGAAGCAGATCCTTATTAGAGATGTTATTAACTTAGGGAATTTCCAGCCAAACTCCTACTTGCTGGTCAAATTCGTTGAATCGAATGACGTAGCTGAAATTTTGAAGGCAACAGGTCGTTTGAGAGGAACAAATTTCGGAATAAATCGGGACTATCCGGATGCAATCCGAGCGGTGTGTCGGAATTTGTTCGCTATAAGGATGGAGCTGTATCGCTTGAAGTTTTTTTTTTTTTTTTATTCAATAAGAAAACTTTATTGTGTAAATACACAATTAAGTGTTTCAATACATATGCAATATAAATACTATTCACATGAAACTTGTGGCATTAGTTCCTTTCCTATGAAGAACTAATGCATGAAAAAAAGTGGTAGATAATAATACCGTGGTAGTGGTCGTATGACGATCTCGACCACTTGTAATGAAAATATGTTTTGGGGGTTTTCGATGGTTGGTCAGAATCGAGATTACTCCTTTACGCCAACGTTTCAAACAATTTATTGTTCATCATCAGGGCTGTAAGAACCCCAAAGAGATTAGCTCGGTACAATACGGAATAATATTTAGATGGTACATGACATTGTTATGGACAACTATTACTGGACCACTACATGGACTGCTGCCAATGCAAATACACTACCAAAGAACAGTTCAATAAAAAAACTATGTAATACAACTACTAAACAACCATAGGAACCTAACCTGGTTTGGACTACAATGATTGAATATCTTCGGGGGAGGTGGTTTACATTATGTACCCAAGAAACAGTGAATATGGAACAACAGTGGGTGGCATGCAGCGAGTACAAAAATTATGTTACATACCGTAGGGAATTAAGTGTAGAAACACTATCTCACATCTCACATTAGTTGGGCATGAAGCTACCCAGAATTATGAAATTATGAAAATGCAGAAATATGAAAACGCAAAGTGAAGTGACAAAAGTACTTGTTTTACTAATCTAAAATGGCGAGTATGATAAGGAGATATCTTGAGCAGGTTGGCCAACAGTGTGGCCATTTTAGATTAGTAAAACAAGTATTTTTGTCGCTTCACTTTGCATTTTCATATTTCTGCATTTTCATAATTCTGGGTAGCTTCATGCCCAACTAATGTGTGATGTGAGATAGTGTTTCTACACTTAATTCCCTAAGGTATGTAACATAATTTTTGTACTCGCTGCATGCCACCCACTGTTGTTCCATATTCACTGTTTCTTGGGTACATAATGTACACCACCTCCCCCTAAGATATTCAATCATTGTAGTCTAAACCAGGTTAGGTTCCTATGGTTGTTTAGTAGTTGTATTACATAGTTTTTTTATTGAACTGTTCTTTGGTAGTGTATTTGCATTGGCAGCAGTCCATGTAGTGGTCCAGTAATAGTTGTCCATAACAATATCATGTACCATCTAAATATTATTCCGTATTGTACCGAGCTAATCTCTTTGGGGTTCTTACAGCCCTGATGATGAACAATAAATTGTTTGAAACGTTGGCGTAAAGGAGCAATCTCAATTCTGACCAACCATCGAAAACCCCCAAAACATAGTAGATAATAATAACAAGGATTTGCCTAACGGATTAATTTGTGAAATAAGGATAACAAAGAAACTATAAATATGATTAAATTAAACGTTTAACAATTTTTTTTCTTTTTTTGATTGGATCTTGAAGTATTTCAAAAGTAAAACAGCAATGTTAGGTTATGCAGAGTCAGTTAGACCTAGAGCACTTCTTGGCGATCTGTCCCGTGCTTGCAGAGTTTCGAGTGAGCAACCTTGGTGCGCCTCGACTCTCTAGAGATGAGTTACTTGGGATTCTGAATGGAACTGAGTGGCTGCGACATGCAAGGTATTGCCAGTCAGCATGGGGTTATAGAGCGGAACTGGTGCAGCACTTTAACTGTGGAAATAATTAATAATTTGACTTCAGCTTCAGCTTTTTAGGTATACATTATGGAACATAGGTACATAATGCTAAATATTGTACTCATAATAACTAAACACCTATAATAATTATAATCTGTGGGATTATTCTGCTTCTTCTGATATATTTTACGAGTGAACGTTCAGTTTGATGGTTAATGAAAGAATGTATTTTCATACAATAGTAACGACAAAACGGGTCACACCAATCACATGACATGGAGGTAAATAAAATAATAAGTTTAGTGATTGGAAAATATTCTTATCCCAATACGCCCCCTCAATTATAAACTTATTCCATTGTGACTCCTGCTTTACTTGCACAGAAATCCAATTTTCCTCTTGATAGTGGCTTGGTTAGAAAATCTGCGACCATTTCGTCAGTTGCTAAGTATTTGAGTGCAATCACTCCTTGAAGATTCTGCTTTATGAAGTGGTTCCTTATGTCAATGTGCTTGGTTCGGGAACCATAAACTTTATTCTTTTATAGTGCAGTGAATTCTTTTCGAACAGCAGCATACCACTCATGAGAGTTTGGTCCAGTAAATGCCTCGGTTGGATTTACTTCTGTTGCGCATGCGATTTCACAATTTTCTACAGCTGGATCTCCAAAATTTTCGTTATTCGTTTCACCAGACTCTTCTCTCGTTAGTGCCTGATCAGAGGTTTCATTATTCATATTTTCATTCGTCTCGTTATTGGCATTTGGAATCATGTTGTAAATTTTCTTTCTTCTTCCAGGTCCTTCAGTTGTTTTCACAAGGTTCGGTCGTCCTCTACTTCGTACCATTTCAACTTCTGTATTTTCCTCTCTATCTTCTAAATTAGAACTCGTAAAATCGGGCTCAATCGGTATGTGGTCGACGAGAGCTTCAACTTGTTGTTCATTTCTGTTCATGCTACTTGTTTGCTGTTCGATCTTGTTTTGTTCATCTGTTTTATCCAACCTCTTCTCTAAGGTTATATCGATTTCCAGCTTTCTCAGCCCCTCGAATTCCTCAGATTTTACAATTTTCCGATCAGTCTCATCAACAAATTTTATGTCTCGAGTCACACAGATTTTTCTCTTTTCTACATCCCACACTCTATACGCTTTCGACTTATCAGAATAACCTACAAAAATGCACTCCTTTGATCGAGGATCTAATTTATTTTTGTTAGGTGTTTTGTTAAGCATGAAAGCTTTTGATCCAAACGTTCTAAAATATGCTACGTTTGGAGGTTTACCATACCAAAGTTTTTATGGAATCTGGCCGCTAATCCCACTACAAGGACAACGGTTTCTCACATGTACAGCTGTTGAAACTGCTTCTGCCCAAAAACTATGTGGTAGCTTAGATTCAGCCAGCATACAACGAGTCATATCTAGCAATGTTCTATGCATCCGCTCAGACAGACCATTCTGCTGTGGTGTTCCAGGTACAGTCAGTCTTCTTCCAATTCCACAACTCTCTAGGTATTCTCGAAAATCTTTCGAATCATACTCACCTCCGTTATCAGATTGAAGAAATTTAATTTTGACTCCCTTTTGGTTTTCAGCGAATTCCTTATACAATTTGAACGCCTTCAATACTTCGCTTTTCCTCTTCAAAAACGTAATTGCGCACCATCTAGTTGCTTCATCTATAAAAGTAACATAGAATCGCGATCCACTATTCGAATTCCTTCTCACTGGTCCCCACACATCAGATTGTATTATCTCCAGTGGTTTAACAGTTTTATTTGACTTTTTGGGGAATGTTTTTTTGAGATATTTTGCCTAAAATGCATATTTCACAAGTTGATAATTAAGTGTTCGGATTCAGATAGGCTCCTCGAACTCTCTTCGTCTTGAAAATTGTTTTTAAATCTGCCTCGTTCAAGTGTCCAAACCTACTGTGCCAAATTTCTAATTTATTCAACTTCTTACCATTTCGCGTACCCTCGACTACTTTTGCTACTTCATCTACTTCTTGAACATAGTACAAATTGTTCACTCTCTTAGCAATTAGTGTTTCCTTGTCATTCCGATCGTACACAATTGCCTTATCACGAGTAAAAAGTACTTTCAGTCCTTAATCAGTCATTTTTGAAACGCTCAGCAGTCCCGTTGTCAAGTCTGGTACAAACAGTGCGTTTTTCAGTTCGATTGACCCAATTTTGCCTTTATTGCAAAAAAAGCAATTTGCAATTTTGCCTTTAGTGCCCTAAATTTGACGGTTCCTTTTCCTAGAACATCTGTTGTGGATTTGTTTGCTAATTTTACTTTCATGTCACTTACCGATTGCAGTTGAATAAACTTTTCGGCATCGTTGCACATATGACTGCTGCATCCACTGTCCAGACAGACTTGGCTATTTGTATAGGTTTCAGATCGGCACATCATCATCATGTTCAGGCTTTCTTCGGGTGTATCGACTGTTCTGGCTTGCTGACCTTTCAACGAATATTCAGAAGCTTTGTGACCATACTTATGACATTTATAGCACGTATATTTAAATGCATTCTTCACTCAAGGTTTGTCATTATCATACTGTTTTCTAGGTTTCCTGTTTCTATTTTTCGCAACCATTGCATCAGAATCATCGATTGTCTCACTCTTATTCATCCTAGCCTCAGACTCTTCAATGATTTTCGTCCTAAGCATTTCAGGAGTTGGTAGAGCATCACGAGACTCAATAGCACATCTAATGTTTTCATATTCGTCAGGTAGACTATACAGTAACATTATTGATCGTAGATCGTCATGTACACGTATTTCCATATCTAATAATTTATCTACTGTGTCAAAGAAATTCATGACATGCTCTCGTACATCACCTCCGGTTCTCATTCTGTGCAATATCAATCTCTTAAGAAGTGTTGCCTTCCTTGCAGGACCCTTCGATGCAAATACTGCATGAAGTTTCACCCACACATCATTTGACGTTTTCAAACCTTTAACTAATTTTAATTCCGATGGACTAATTGAAAGAATTAAATCAGACTTAGCCTCTGCATATTTTTCGTCCCATGCATTTGCTCCGGCGTCGTCGGATGGCCTCTTTTTATTTCCATTAACATAGTTCCATCCTCAAGATTTCGTCAGTAATGCTTCCATGTGCATAACCCAGGTATCAAAATTGTTTTTACCTAATGGTCCAATTCTTGTCATATTTGCACACATATTTTCTCTCTGGTGTTTTATCGTCCTTTATTCACTCCTATTTCTCAGCCTTTCTGGGCTTAATAACCTGATATATTTTACGAGTGAATGTTCAGTTTGATGGTTAATGAAAGAATGTATTTTCATACAATAGTAACGACAAAACAGGTCACACCAATCACATGACTTGGAGGTAAATAAAATAATAAGTTTAGTGATTGGAAAATATTCTTATCCCAATAATATTTTAGGTATACATTATGGAACATAGGTACATAATGCTAAATATTGTACTAATAATAACTAAACACCTATAATAATTATAATCTGTGGGATTATTCTGCTTCTTCTTCTATGGGTGATATTCTCGAGACTTGGATACTAGCACATCCTTACATCGAGTCAAGCGAAATCGAAGTTATTTCACCTTGTTGTCATGGTGAAGAGTAAACATATGCCAAAATGCCCCATTTGTAGTCACAGCTGGACAACAGCATAACATAGTCTCACCTAGTTCCGAGTCAATATTTTCATTATTTGTAATATACAAGGTGATAAATTGTACGCAATTACATCAAGTTATTATCAGGTGTTGACCTCAAACGCTACGAGTGCATCCATATGAAATGTGTGTTGGGGAGTTGACATACAAGTGTTCTAGATGATCCAGACATCAGCCGCAAAAATTTTGTGGATTACCTATCTAGTTTTAAAACTGTTCTTTGAATAAATTGAAACTAAAAATCTTTAGAGTACTGTGAAAGTGGTCTTGTGAAAGGATGTGTTATGAGAGCTCTGTTAGGCGGGAATAGTAAGTTGTATCACATGTGGAAAGGTAAGTACCTAGAGGGATGGTATACCTACATACTTTCCGTATATTATTACTTGTTCATGTAGGTACTTCATTGATCAAAACGAAAGTAGGTACCTAATTACCTTTTTTGTCCATAAAATTTGCGTAACTGCAAAACTCGCGCAATAACTGCACTGCCAATGCCGTCTTTATGAAATCTTACCTTTAGAGGAATGCATTTCAAGGTTTTTTCCTTGCAGCTGGTTTTTAATTCAAGTTGCATATTCCCTGATTCGATATTTGACAAACTTGCTAATCAGCGGTTGTATTCGTCGGCAAAGCAACCGGCAAGTAGGTGTTCTTTGTTTAGGCACTTTAAACCAACAGCAAATCTGGTAGGACGTACGTAACTACCTAAGTAGTTTCGTTTCTTGGTGTAGCAACAACCTGCCTTGTTTATTTTGACAAACTATCAAATCTCTCCTTTTATTCATTCAATATAACAAGTAACGCTTCCTCAGTTAAGCATAGTGTAGTGGATTTATATATGTTCTACTTGGTGTAGGTAGACCAAGTGGGACGTTGTGAAAAGTACCCATGTCTTGGTTATGCGGGTTATTCCCTGCATTATTTCCGAAGGAAATGTGAGCGAAATTGTCAAGGACATTTTGCTGGGTGTTTGAAACTCGTGGTTCGTTCGTTGGTAGGCCGCGAGGGGCGCCAGGTTCGGTTCGAGCTGTTTGGAAATGCGTATTCGGGTGTTGAACCGTTGTGTAATATTCCGGTCCTAGATTTACATCTTTAGGAGGGACGGAATATGTTTGATTGGAGTACTGGAAAGTACCTTTTGGTCCGTGCGGTGTACACAGGATAGGAGTGTGTTTAACACTCGGATCGTCGGTGCGATCGTGAGATGAATATTTAGTATATTCATGGGTAGAATCGTAAGAACTACCTTCCGAGAGATTCTGAAAAGAATCCTCGACCCCTTGCGTGTGTACGGGAGTAGCTAACAAACTTTTTGAGGGTTTATTAGTTAAAGCTGCGATCTCGTCGAGAGGTTCGAGCTTTGGGCGCGGAGCTGGCCCGAGTAGTTTGTCACTACGTTTTGAGTGAGAATCGAGTTTCGGATAAGGAGCTGGAGCGGGGCCGATGCCCGTTCCATCGCCAAGCTCTTCTTCCTCGAACCCGAGGAAATAAGAGGGGCTTCGCTCCATCGAGATCTCCGAGTGTGTTTACTCGATAGAAAAATACCTTTCCGTTCGGATGAAGGATTTATGTAGAGGAGGGACTCGCTCGACAAAGCTCTCTCCCAGCTTGATGTCGGGGTCCTCTCCGAGCCTTTAAAAAGGCTTCCTTGGACGGTAAATTGGAGCGTATGAGCTGTGCAATTTCCCGGCGTGCCCCTCGGACAATCAAGAGCCGAAAGCTGCGAGATTCGGGCGACACGGCTAAGGTCTCCCTGCGGACGCGACGTTTTAGACGAAGTCTTAAACGTGCCGGGTGGGACCCTGACTGGAGATCTACGTTGGGCAATGAGTAGTGCAATGACTAGACTCGTAGATGCCAAGAAGATCGAGAGAATCTGTGAGGAGAGGAAGATATGCCTTTCTGAGTCTTGAATGCGTGTAGTAACTTCGTCGAGAGATGAGAAGAGACGTCAGCGAGAGCAGAAGGTGGAATGAATACGGAGGGCTCCGTGCGGGGTATTTATAGGGAGGTGGCCGCCTCCTGCCGCCCCCTGGTTGGTCCGCTTAATTTCGTTAGTTCATCATGTGTTTCCTTATTGGCTCGCACAGTGTTTTCTCAGAATCTGTGAATATGATAGCTGAGTTGGTTTGCCAATCTCGCCCTTGCTTTTTCGTAGAGGTCGATTGATCATTTCTTCGGGCTGTTGTTTTCAAGACAACTTTTGTGAGTTGTCCTGACGAACCCTTCTCCTGCAGTGGGTGTTTGGCTTGTTGCTTATTTGTGAATATTTCGTTCGTGAGTGAATATTTCGCATATTCTCTCGGGCGAAATATGTTATTTTGCTGAGTTGTAACTCGACGTCTTTTATATGTAATTGTGTCGTGAGTACCTCTTTTTGGTAGCCCTGAAAAGGGCTGTTGAAAGTGTGTGGTGGAATTCACCACAGGCGCCCCCCCAAGACGTCGTGTTATCAACGACGACGTGCTCGGGGGAGAACTGGGAGGGAAACCCGGAATTCTCCGTAGCTTACCCTCACCAGTTGGGGCGGAGGTGGTTGTGCAGTCCTCCCGCCCCGCGCCGGAGGGGACCCCCGGCCTCGCTGGTTGCGGCGAGCGCTGCAGGTTGGCCTCCCCCGACCTGGGCCCTGCCGACGGGTACCAAACTCGCGAGGTTTGGGCCCGCGGCCGCGGCTGGGTGGTTGCGGTGAGGGCAGTTCGGGTGAAGACCACCCTGCTGCGCTCATCTGGTCCCAGCGAGGTACGGGTACGTCCCCTGAGCTTATCCATTTTGAGGGTGGAAGAGCTGGGGAGCGTTGTGCGACCTGTGCTTTGGGCGGAGCCTGCTGTTGGCTGGTGCTTGGTTGAGGAGCCTTCCAAATAATTTCTTTTGGAGCGGGCGGTTGCATTGTGGGGGTTGGAGAGGGCGGGAGAGGTTCCAGCAAGGCTGGGGGTTCCTCGCATAGGAGGGAGGCCTCTTCTTCCTCCATTGACATGGCTTCGCACTGGGTTGTAGGCTGTGTCATGGTTCGATGTGGTATGAGCCTCAGGGCGATTGTGCTCCGTATATATATCCCCCACTGTTCTAATGCGAGAAAAAGGGGCGTGGCTATGTTTTTCGGTTTGGCGGCTGAGTGACGTCACCCAACTTTCGCCGAATTTGGTAGAAGGAACGCGTCCTCTTTCGGATTTTCGGAGGTTATCCTCTTGTTTGTCCGAAATTGTGCTTCGTGCCGTCGTTTCATTGTCATCCAGCGTATAAGCTGGTTTAATTTGCTGTTTGGGAACTTTTTTAAAATGTTCACCAATTTGCACTGTGACAGAAACTTTATCTCGTTTTATCACTTTGAAAGGCCCTGTGTATGGGCATTGCAATGTAGACAATTGAGTAGGCACTCTTATGTAGACGTATGAACATGTATCCAAGTTTTTGGGCATATTAACAGCGTATTTGGTGTTATTATGCTTTATATGGGTGGAGCGGAAAAATATTGGTTCAGAAATATTCGTTGATGTAACGAATATATCCCCTGGAAGGGGTACATCTATCCCGTAGACTTTTTGGAAAGCTGTTGTTTCCGTCGCTGGGTCCACCGCTGTACGCATTGCTAGTAGTACTTTAGGTAGCGCGTCGAGCCAATTTTCGTTTTGAGCTTTGATCGCTTCTTTCAGTGATCTGTTTCTACGCTCCACCATGCCGTTTGTCGAAGGTTTGTATGGTAGTGTGTGGGTATGTTTTACCCCTAGACGCTCCATTATTGATTGAAACAGAGCTGATTCGAATTGAGCTCCTTGGTCGCTGGTAATGTATTTGGGAACTCCTTTGGAAGATACCCAAATTTTAATAAATGCGTCAGTTATAGAGGATGTCTCAATATTAGTTAGGGGGACAGCCTCCACCCAACCTGTTGCTCTGTCGACCATCATGAGAAGGTATTGTTTTCGTCCTTTTGCCAATGGTAATGGCCCGGTTATGTCTATGTGGACATGAGAGAATTTCGTGGCCGTTTCGAATTCTGTGTACGGTAGTTTAACAGAGCGAGTGATTTTGGCTCGTTGGCAAGTTTCACATGCTCTTACCCAGTTTGAGACGTCTGTGCGTAGTCCGTGCCAGAAATACCTCTGTTTCACCTTGTATACTGTAGAGTGTATACCTGGGTGACCCAAATTGTGTATTTGGCTGATTATATCGTGTCTCATGTCTTTCGGTATGTAAGGCCTGGGGTGTCCTAAGTCTAGGTTACACCATAGCTCTCCTTGTGGAAACTCAACTTTTGAAAGTTTCCGTGTGTCCTCTGACGTGGGAGGAGATTTCTCTTGTGCTTCTAGTACGTGGAGTAACAGGTTGCACTCGACTGCGGCCGTTACTTTCGAAATTTCGGCTTCTGCCGGACCTTCGTCTGTCTGTGTTGAAATTGACTTGGTTTGAATTTCAACCGGGTCGAACGGTCTGGAGAGCGCGTCTGCCACGACGTTTTGTTCTCCGGGTATGTGTCGAATATCACTTGTCATCTGTGATATGTATGTTAACCACCTTAGCCTCATTTTAGAAAAATGAGCATTTTTCTTCAACATTGTGCCTAGCAGAGGCTTATGGTCTGAGCATAGGTGGAAAGAGCGTCCGTCCAAGTCGTTATTCCAGTGTATGCAAGCTTGATACGCGGCGAACATCTCTTTGTCGAAGGAGGCTTTATTCTTCCATTGTTCCGGAATTTCTTTGCTAAAGAAACCCAATGGTTGGTATGTCTTTGAGCCATCCTTGTTAGTTATTTCTTGCTCCAGAGCTGCTCCGATGTGAGTGTCGGACGCATCGCACACTATCCTCCATTCCGCTGTAGGGTGAGGATGTGCTATGTTATGCAATGTAGCTTTGATCATTGCTTGTTTTAAGCTATTGAAAGCTTCTTCCCTTGCTGGTGTCCATTCAATCGGAGTTTTGTCATTTTTCTTGTTTGATTGAATGGCGTCGTATAGGGGCTGAGCCATGTGTGCGAATTTACTGGAGCAAGCTCGGTAGAAACCACACATTCCCAAAAATCTACGTAGGCTTCGTACGTCTATTGGTCGTGGGAACTGTTCAATGGCTTCTATTTTGTCTCTTTTAGGGGTTATCCCGTGTTTTGAGATAGTAAAACCCAGGAAGTCTACGGTGGGTTGAGCAAAAATGCATTTTTCGAACCCTACTCGGAGCCCGTGTTCTCCTAATTTGTCAAAAATTTTTTTGAGGTGTTCCAAATGTTCCTTGTAGGTTTTGGAAGCAACCAAAATCTCATCGAGGTAGACAAACGCGAATTCGAATTTTCGCATTACGTTGTCCATGTAGCGTTGCCAAGTCTGGGCAGCGCCGGCTAACCCCATGCTCATTTTTTTGAATTCGTACAGGCCAAAAGGGGTGATAATGGCTGTTTTATGAGCGTCATCGGGGTGCATCGGGATGTGGTAGTATGCCGATTTTAAATCTATAGTCGAGTAGATTTGTGTATTGTGCAAATTGGCTTGGAAAGAGCGTATGTGAGGTGGAGGATAGGCGTCTTTCTTCGTCTTGGCGTTCAAGAAACGATAATCGCCTGTGATCCTCCACGTCCCGTCTTTTTTCGGCACGCAGTGTAGGGGTGAAGCCCATTCGGAGTCAGACGGGGCGATTATGCCGTCTGTGAGCATTTTTTCGAAAGTGCTTTTTACTTGGGATCTTTTTTCACCCGCCATAGGCCTTGCTCGGAAGTGTACCGGTGAGCCTTCGGTAGTTATACGGTGGTAAACCCCGTTGTCCTTCCACTTGCCCTGGAGCTTGTCCATTTGCCGTTTATAAATTTCGATTATTGAGTTAATGTTCTTGTCCTCAATAATTTGTGTGCTATCTGAGCTTGAGCTGTAGTCCCAGTGAGGAATAGCCGCTTCGATTTGTTCGTCGGAGAATTTCTCTTGTATGACAGCCGCTATTGTTTGGTCGGCATAGCTCTTCATTTTTTGTCTATAAATGTATTTATGTTTGACCCTGATCCCGATGTCCCAGGACTCAAGGAAGGGAATACCTAGGATGGCTAGGTCGACTTTTGTTATCATGAAATCGGTGGTCATGTCACCGAGACCGATGTTGATTGTTGTGTTGGCTCGTCCCAATGTTTCGATTGGGGCGCCGTTTGCAGCTGTGAGCTTGATATTGGTTTTGAGAACCTTCAAACCTAGCTTTTTAGTGACATTTTGGGGCAGAATGTTCACTTCTGCTCCCGTGTCAATGAGGAATTCGGTGCCGTGAAGTTGACACTTGAAAAAGAGCCGTTTAAAATCTTTGGTCTGCCGGCGTATAGGCTCTGCTACACTGGCAGTTACTCGTTTTCCGAGCACTCGTTGTCTGAAGTGGGAACGGTACTTTCGAGTACCGGTTCTGGTGTAGTTTCCTTCGAAACTATTTTATGTTTTGGCTGGCTAATAGCTGCGGCCTTTTTGGTTGACTTCGAGACGGTTGGTTTCCAACCACAGTGCTGCGGATCCGCACACTTACGTGTCTCTGTGCCGAAACGAGTGTGGTTTCGGCAGATGTAGACGTTAGGTTTGTGAGGTTTATACTCAGTTTTTTGTGTAACAGACTTCTTAGGGCTTGAAGTGCTTGTTTTGTTGGTTGACTCGACTCCCCTAATGTTAAGGGAAGGAGTTTCTGATTTATACGCGTGTAGCGTGTCGGCCAGGTCAAGCCGGGCGCTCGTGCTTGCTTGTGCTGCGACGAGACCCCGTGCGTCGTTTGGCAGAGTTTCGATCCACTTTTGTGTGATCAATGCCTCCGAAAAGTACCCAACTGCTTTAGCATACATTTCATGGTACTTAGTGCTGGGTTTTTTGGCGAGAGATGATGGATCCTCTAGTGCGAGAAGTCTGTCTTGCATAGACAACCCATATTCTCGTGTTAGGCGTTTCTTAGCCTCGTCGTAAGGTGCGTGGGGTGCCGTGAGATACGCTGAGTCAATAGCTTCTCTCATTTCCTCAGGTACCCACTTGTAAATGGCGGAGAAACACTCGTTTTGTGTTCTCAAATGTTTGCGAATGCAGTACTGGTCGAACTCTGCGAGAGCTCGATCAATATTTTTCTTCTGAAAAATAGGTTTTTGATAGTCACCTATTTCCTCCAAAAGTGCTTTAAAGCCACTTTGTGGAGAGGGTTGAAGTGTGAGGTGTGGGGGTAGAGGCCCGGCGGGGGTCGCACGCCCGCAGTGGTTCCCTGAAATCCACTAGCTTCATAAGAGGGAACGTATTGCTCCGTGTTTAGCCTGTTCAAAGGCGGGGTCACCATTTGTAGTGGATTTATATATGTTCTACTTGGTGTAGGTAGACCAAGTGGGACGTTGTGAAAAGTACCCATGTCTTGGTTATGCGGGTTATTCCCTGCATTATTTCCGAAGGAAATGTGAGCGAAATTGTCAAGGACATTTTGCTGGGTGGTTGAAACTCGTGGTTCGTTCGTTGGTAGGCCGCGAGGGGCGCCAGGTTCGGTTCGAGCTGTTTGGAAATGCGTATTCGGGTGTTGAACCGTTGTGTAATATTCCGGTCCTAGATTTACATCTGTAGGAGGGACGGAATGTGTTTGATTGAAGTACTGGAAAGTACCTTTTGGTCCGTGCGGTGTACGCAGGATAGGAGTGTGTTTAACACTCGGATCGTCGGTGCGATCGTGAGAGGAATATTTAGTATATTCATGGGTAGAATCGTAAGAACTACCTTCCGAGAGATTCTGAAAAGAATCCTCGACCCCTTGCGTGTGTACGGGAGTAGCTAACAAACTTTTTGAGGGTTTATTAGGCAAAGCTGCGATCTCGTCGAGAGGTTCGAGCTTTGGGCGCGGAGCTGGCCCGAGTAGTTTGTCACTACATTTTGAGTGAGAATCGAGTTTCGGATAAGGAGCTGGAGCGGGGCCGATGCCCGTTCCATCGCCAAGCTCTTCCTCCTCGAACCCGAGGAAGTAAGAGGGGCTTCGCTCCATCGAGATCTCCGAGTGTGTTTACTCGATAGAAAAATACCTTTCCGTTCGGATGAAGGATTTATGTAGAGGAGGGACTCGCTCGACAAAGCTCTCTCCCAGCTTGATGTCGGGGTCCTCTCCGAGCCTTTAAAAAGGCTTCCTTGGACGGTAAATTGGAGCGTATGAGCTGTGCAATTTCCCGGCGTGCCCCTCGGACAATCAAGAGCCGAAAGCTGCGAGATTCGGGCGACACGGCTAAGGTCTCCCTGCGGACGCGACGTTTTAGACGAAGTCTTAAACGTGCCGGGTGGGACCCTGACTGGAGATCTACGTTGGGCAATGAGTAGTGCAATGACTAGACCCGTAGATGCCAAGAAGATCGAGAGAATCTGTGAGGAGAGGAAGATATGCCTTCTTGAGTCTTGAATGCGTGTAGTAACTTCGTCGAGAGATGAGAAGAGATGTCAGCGAGAGCAGAAGGTGGAATGAATACGGAGGGCTCCGTGCGGGGTATTTATAGGGAGGTGGCCGCCTCCTGCCGCCCCCTGGTTGGTCCGCTTAATTTCATTAGTTCACCATGTGTTTCCTTATTGGCTCGCATAGTGTTTTCTCAGAATCTGTGAATATGATAGCTGAGTTGGTTTGCCAGTCTTGCCCTTGCATTTCGTAGAGGTCGATTGATCATTTCCTTGGGCTGTTGTTTTCAAGACAACTTTCGTGAGTTGTCCTGACGAACCCTTCTCCTGCAGTGGGTGTTTGGCTTGTTGCTTATTTGTGAATATTTCGTTCGTGAGTGAATATTTCGCATATTCTCTCGGGCGAAATATGTTATTTTGCTGAGTTGTAACTCGACGTCTTTTATATGTAATTGTGTCGTGAGTACCTCTTTTTGGTAGCCCTGAAAAGGGCTGTTGAAAGTGTGTGGTGGAATTCACCACAGTTACATTTTATAAACTTTTGCTGAACTCTGCGTAGATTGTAGTTACTACAGCTGCAATGAACCCGGCGCAGGAGGTATACTCAACCTTCCTTGAGTATTTTATTGAGTATTATATTGTTTTTAGCTTCAACCTCCAACTCACTTTTGGAATCCAATTCGATACCAATGGGTTACCTCAAGGAGCAACAAGAAAGCAGAAACAAAGATTTCAAACAATGTTTTAGATTATATAATTCGAGAGAAACCAGCAAGTCAATGACAAACGAGGATCTAGTCCATAATTCACCCATTTCTTCGGATCCACTCATCAGTAACCTGAGATCTCAGTGGACCAAACATATATAACAGAGTTGGAGGTTGAAGCTAAAAACCTCCTTTTGCCCACGACGAGGAAAATGAAACAGAGGATTGCGATGAAGACAACACCAAGCACGTGTCTTGAGTTTCTGTATATACCTTCATGACGTACATACATATACATAATGTTTAATATGTTAATTTCAAATAATAATTTTTCCAATAAAATTAAAATATTGATTCAGTTAGATTACCATAATTAATTATTCTGCAACCTATTTACATTACAATATGCGGTAAACGGTGGGTCGCAGCTGATCGCACCTAATTCCGATTGGATCGCATTCACCATGATCTAAACTAAACCGCTGGATCAAATTCATAGCCCAGCACGGACCATCACAGTTTCGGTACCATTTGTTGTGTAAACTTTTGTTGAATAAAATTGGGTTTTTGCAGAAAAACTGGTTCAGATGCATTCTCCATGCTAAATTTAGTTACGCACATATAGAGCTGGCAATGGTCCCATTCGGCGCAAAATTTAATTTTCTTCTGGATTACCGTTGGGAAATTTATTTTTTTCAAGAAATATCATATGGCTTTATATGTCAAGATATGTTGAAAAACGTGTTATTCAAACATTTTTGCAAAAAAAAAAAAAATAAATAAATAAATAAAATAAAATAAATAAATAAAATAAATTAAAAAAAAAAAAATAAAAAAAATAATAATAATAAAAAAAAAAATAAGTCAACCTCTAAAATTAAGTATAGGAACCTGTGGGGTATATCCGGAATCAGCGTGAATTTCCTATAAGAATAGGTAGAAAACAGACTTTTGTCCAAAATTTCCTATTTGGAACGGAATTTGGACCGGCACAGTGGGCCAGAAATCGATTCCAGGTGTAAAAAATTATTTTATGAGCTATTCTTATAGAAAGTTATGCGCTGATTCAGAATATACCCCATGTCCCTATCCCTAAAATAGCTTCTTCGACCCAAGAAATAGATTTTTGGCAAATTTCTCACTTTTTGACCATTGCAACTGTCCTAAATTTGTTTTGTACTAAAGAATTGGAGAGGAAAGAATTGTGCATCAAATGAGCCTACCACCAGTTCTGTAACTCGTTTTCGTGATCTACCAATCACTTGGTGAGGATTTCCTCGGAAGCGGGTAGTACCTAAGTGGTAGATCACGAGAACTTTGAAGATCGACATAAATCCAGGAAAAGAGTTAGGGAGCGATGCAACATTTATTTCTCTACAACTTTTATTTCATTCATACATGGAAAATTCCCGAGCTCCTTCAAGACGGAAAAAAGAATTTTTCGCGTAAATGCGATTTCTGGACCATACGAAAAAAAAAAAAAATAAAATAAATAAATAATGCCTTGTGCAAACAGTTCTTATTTTATGTGAGTCTTGGGGTTCATACCAACCGTCCATGGTCTCAAAAGTCAGTGCTAAGAAGTACCACTAAAGATAAAGACGTTAAAAGCCATAGTAAAAGTGGAAAAATCATGATAGCTTACGAGCACGTTAATAATGCACCTTCTGAGATTTTGAAAATAGCATCATACACTACTTACATCTAATTCAACGAACCATGACGAGCATGACCTTACAGGCGCCATGCTGATCAGCCGAGTGAGCTAAAATCTCTCCTATTTACCGTAGGACGAGTTAATTTGATAGGGAACCCCTCTGGGACATCAAGAGACAAGAAAAGTGAGGAGCGCCATCCTGATCAGCTGAGTGTGCTAAACGTTATGTCGTCTGTCTGGTAAAAATATTCGAAAAGTAGGTTCTACTTCAAGTTTATTTGACATGGATATGTCTTTGCTCTGGGGGGTCAACCAAAAATTTTCCTGATGCAAAATTTGTGTCACAACTTCAGTGTTTTTCACGTACAACCCAGCCGTTGCTAGGGGAATGGAACTTCCGCAGTTTTCATCGCACATAAATCGTTCGCCACTCGTTGGAAAGCGCTTGATTTATGTGATAAATGTTCACATCTCAAGCTACCAATTTCCCCCTCCTTACGTACCTGGCTACATTCCTAAACAAAGTTGATTGGACTATAAACAATAATTGTTTATTTTAATAAGCCGGTTACAATATTCTTAACGTAAGGCACTAGCATCATTTACTCCACTCCATAGGAAACATTTTCATCCTCTTGACAACAGTCGACTGTTTACAACAACTCATTGTAGTTGCTTCTCTCCACAGTTATTTTCAACATTTCTATAAGTAAACCGTTGTTTTGTTGGAATTAGTCGGGATACGGCCATGCGGCCCAGGGATTTGTTTAAAGTTAAAGGATTTGTTTACAACTCTCGAGGACAACCGTTATGAAATCCCCAATCAAAGACATATCCATGTACTTAACATGGTATCTGCTTGAAAAGCAGATAGTGGAACTCGTTTACGAGTTGTTTAGTTAGGGTGGAGGGACCAGTGTTTGACATGGACCCAGTGATTGACATCTCACCAAAAAGTTTAAATAATAAGGTATAAAAGTGTTTTACGTTCTTGATCCTTTTTAATTTTGTGACAAAATACCTTCTCCGTGAAGTATAAAGGCGGAAAATGTTTTCAAATGGGATTTTGTGAAATCTGGAGAAGTTTATACCAAACAGAACCTCTTGTTATCATTTCTTTATTGAGGTTTCTTGTGATTTAGCTAAGGAGGTAAGTGTTTTATTTTGTTTCACCATGCCTTTCACATTTTCAAATTCGATTGTTCCCATGGTTTTTCTCAATCAGTTTTTAGTGTAGATTGCATTTATGCTATAATTTTTCGGAAATAATCAAATATAACCTGTTGAAATGAAAATGTCAATTACTAGTCCCCAAACTGATACTACCCTCAGTGATTGACAGTGCTGTCAATTACTGATCCTTTTCCAATTTTCCCTCTCCTACATTTTTTTACATTCTAATTGAACGTTAAATCATATTAAAGTAGTTCCTAATCAAATTTTGACGAAAATCAAATGCTGGACCAGTGTATGACATGGTTGATAATGATGTCCAACACTGGTCCAATAAATTGTCAATCACTGAGTCGGGAAGGTTTCAGTCTTTGATAGCTTCCAGCACTAGTGTTTGATACGTTCTCATAATTTCTTAGTTACCTAAGATGCTTTTTGACTAATATCCACTTCTATATTATACAGGTTTAAATACTTAATATGGCTCCCTCTAGAAGAAAGGTGAAAAAAATAACAAAGCAAAAGAAAGGCTTGAAAATGAAATGAAAATGTGTGACAGAAATGAAGCGGTGATGTGATGAAATCCAAGATGTGGATAAATCGTTCGCGTAAACTTATTACAGTAATCATAGTTCACCTAATGAATCCAAGACCTAATTAAAAATATTGAAATAATTAAAATCGACGCGGAAAATAACTACAAAGGTTCAAAATTGAATCCATACAGGCAGGGGGGAGTAGGGGGTTGCACCGGTGTTCCAACGAACTCACGGGTTCATGAAATTGCATCCTTCATATCAGTGATAATCATAAGATGAATCAGTTCTTGATCAGTTGAAATATTAGATACAGATTTGATGACCACTCAATTCATTGTGGATAGTGACATGAGATGTGAAAAAGAAATCCTACTCGGGGGGCTATGCTTTCGGTATGGTGCCTCTATTTCACTACAACGATCTGGGAGGGCTTGTGATATATGCGAGAAGCAATTTCATCATTCCTGTTTGGGACTTGGAGAAGCCGAGCATAAGGAGTAAAATCTAACTGCGTGTGACGAGTGTAGTTCCCTAGCTAATTCGATGGAACTTCATTTTTAGTGTACCTATCTCAATTCATTGCTCAAACACTTCAGCTCAACGTTACATAGATTCCAGTCATTCTTGTTTATTTTATTGATCTCCAATTACTCTTGTCAGCAGCTATTTTTACTTGTTCGAAAGAACCTCAGACTCTTCCGATTTAGGAGAAGTTTAAGACTGATTTTAAATGTATAGTTAAACATGGATCTCTATTCGTTCTTTTCATTTGTTATTTATTGTTAATATTTATATAAAATTCAATTATATTTGTACAAACTGAGTTAAAATGCTCAATTTATTTATAAACTGTTTAAATAAACGTTTTGTTAATACACGGAATCATTTATTGCAGAAGAACTGATATGTCAATCATAGGGTGTCAATCACAGGTGCAACCAAAAATTTGGCTGTCAAACACTGGGTCAAAAATTGATTTCGACAAAACGAATTTGTGATGCTATATGGCTTGAATGAGTGATTTTTTCAATTCTGAGCAGTTTGAGGACATCCTGATGCAGCATTAGATGTAAGTCTCAAGTTTGAACAAATGAAAAAACATAACTTAATTGCTTGTCAAAGTCGAAATTTCTCTTAAGGTGTCAAACACCGGTCCCTCCACCCTAGGTACTTGAAGTTTTCTTTTCAACACTTTTATGCCAAAACAGTCATCGAACGTTGTGTTATGGGTTGTGGCATGTCGGCTTACAGGTAGATCTTCATTAGCACTCACCACGTTCGATGACTGTTTTGGCATAAAAGTGTTGAAAAAAATGAAACCCCACAAGAACAAGAGATTGCTTCACGAATCAGAAAAAGCGCATAGCAACGTTTTGGGAGCTTACGATCCTCCAGGCCTCAACATAAAACGATGATTCTAGATCCAAAGTTACCAAAATTCCTTGTCAACGTTGCAAACAAATGTCCTACAATTTTTTCTTTAAGGTTTATTATTTTATTATATAGTTTACCGTAACTTTTGTCCCCAGCAGATTGGTGATCAGTAAATCTTAGTTACGTGTCTTATTTTATCTCATTAATTTCAATTCGTGGGTGCCCTCGATCGATGTCGATTTATACCTGTGATATATATCTACAATTATACTTAGATTTCAGCTAGTGTTTCGTTTAAAGGGGCGAATAATGTGTATTTATGGTAAAATAAATTATTATATTAATTTCTCTGTTTCGCTTGTCAATCATAAATATAATCCAAAAGAATCGTTAAAAACCACCCGTAACTTTGTACGTTCAACGGCTATTTTCTCCAATCAATTCTTCAATAGATCATTTTCTTATTTATATATATATATATATATATATATATATATATATATATATATATATATAAATGCACTTATTTATTTATTTCATATATATATATATAAGTAGTATCCGAATATTCATCCTGGACCACCGACTTCAATCTCTGTTGAAAATGCTTTTCTGTTAAATCTCTGATAAAAATGATTCCGACTTCAATCTCTGTTAAAACTGATTTTGTGCTAAACCCTGTTAAAAATGCTTTTCTGTTAAATCCTGTAAATTTCAATAACTTTCTAATTATGTCCAGGCAAAATTACCTCACTGCTGGACTATAAGAATTGCATAGCAATTAATATACACTATATAATATAGTATATAATACTATAATATATAGTGTATATATACACTATATACTGTAGTGTATATATATATATATATATATAATAGTGAAACCAACGCCCAAGGAGTTATTGATTGGAATTTAAATTTAGTTTTTAATCTAGAGTAGCTTAGTGAGGCACTATATCTCAAATCATGAGCAGCCAATCTCGAAAACCAAAGGAGTGACAGCTAATTATCATTAGGATATGACCCCTTTTGATCAGAATTTCGGATGTGTTCCGTTTCGATAAAAGCACATCCATTTGAACAAATTTCTGGGCTAATGTAGCGACCAACATTTGCTACCGAATTCCATCAATAACAGAAACTTGCTGATAAACTTCTACAAAAAAGATTTTTTTGTCCGCTAAATTTGTTCACAGTAAATTGTATCGTTTTCATAAACACATCCATGGTTAAAAGAAAAACTTCTCACACTTTTAGGCCCGTAACTTAGAAATGCAATTCTTGTTTCTTTAATTGCTCATTTTGAATTTGTTTTTACCTAGAAGCAATGAGGATACGATGGTCGGTAATGAGTAGAAGAATAGATTAGATAAAAACTTATTCTCCTACTAATTGATGTCTTTTTGCAATTGGTGGTTTTTCCTGGTCTGCAAATACTTATTTATCTTGAAACTGAAAATTCCAAAGTCAACACGTCAGTTGTGATAGGCACTATCCAATCGTATATAGGTGCACCGAGTTTATTCTCAGAAAAAATACGCCCGAACGATAACAAATGTCAGACATCGTAATTTGTTCCAGAGAATCGGTCCCAACTGTAAGAACGGGGAAAATATTGCACTGTCAAGATATTATGAGAGAGACATAACGACTCCCTGGTGGCGCTGATATACGCACACACGCGTATCGTTTACCCACAACATTCTGACAGCCCTATTGGAACATTTCAGTTCCAGGTTCCACATCTCACATAACGGCTATACTTCTCCTACCAAAACAACAAAAATATCTATTGAAGAATCTAATGTATCTAATTAAACTAAGGTGACTTGAACTTTCTTACCTACTATACCAATAGATTACTTAAACCGTCATATAATCAGCGCAAAAATCGACGAAACTTGTAGGTCGATGAATTGATTAACAAAAAAATTTTGGAGGAACCAGTTTTGGCCATTTATGGTGGTAATTTGGTTTCCAAGTTTCAAAATCCTGCTGAAAATGGAAAATTCCACTGCGTCACTTAGGAACCCGTCGCGACTGAATGTGGGTATGAGAGAAAAATGTGCTTATGGAAAGTCGATCAGAGCCAAAAACCGATCGAGTTTAGCTAAAACCAATGGAGTTTGTGTAAACATCAATTTGTTTTAGTTAAAAACGATCGACTTCTATCGAGTAAGTGCATCATTCTATCGAATGTTGCTAAGAGCTGATAGAGTTTTGTTAATGGTCCATCGAGTAGAGGTATCAGTGGATCGTGTTTTCGCAACAAGAAGTTTGATCGAGTTTCCTAAATCTGTCTCCCATCGAGTAATGTCAGGCGGTGATGGGGTTTTCTTAATTCCAATGTAATTATGTTACCGTCCATCGAGTATTTGTTCTCCTCCAAACGTATGTCTGTTGCTTACACAGACCTGTTTGATGTGGTGAAAGAGTTTTTCTATTTGACGATCGACTTTTCCCTGTCTTCAAACGAGTTTATATAGCCTTATGAGAACCGCCTTGGTTGATGGATCGGATTTTCATGATGGGGCAATGAAGTAGTGTGATGGGGTGAATTAATAGGAACATGTTAGAGGAGTCCATGTACTTTTTCCATTCTTTAAACGAGTTGCTATAGTCTTATGAGAACCAGCTTGGTTAATCAATCGGATTTTCATGATGGGGCGATCGAGTTATGTAACGGAGTGGAAGGAAGAGGGACTCTTTAGAGGAGTCTATCTACTTTCTCCATTTTTCAAACGAGTTTATGGCCTTCGCAACTGTTTGTCGGCGAAAATTTAAACTTATATTTCGAGAAATCACAAAGAATATTGGCCGTCCCCTACAGCCGTGCTTGTTACATCGTCACTGACACTCCCCATACTCAACGTACGATACAATTAGAATTTGAAATTGACGCTCTTTCCCCGTCTTCCGCACCAACAATTTTGCCACGCTGGCTCAGCACTTAGAACAATTCGCTCATTTTACGATACTCTGTGACTCCTCCCGGAAGGGAGAGGACAAGACCTGTCATATACGGTGAAAGTTCTCGCGGGCCCAAGCGCGGATCCAGAGGGGGTGTGGGGGGGGGGGGGCATGGCCCACTCCCGGCCCGACCAACTTGCACTAGATATAATTGATTTTTGAAAAAGAGGTTTGTACTAGATATTATGGAGTTCTGAGACTCCCCCCCCCCCCCCCCCCCCCCTCCAGAAGAAATTCCTGGATCCGCCACTGCGCGGGCCCGATGGGAGGAAGGATCCCATGGAGTTTTGGGTCTACAGATCTGAACCGGAGAGGAGAAGAGCTGCCTACTCGAAGATAAGATTAGTTTGGAGAGGAAAGTCGAATCTCCCTTACAGCTTGGTTGTTCGGCCTTGAATGTTCTGAGGTCAAGAAAACATTGGGACGTACCTACAGAAAGTCGATTATTGTAACCATGTTAACTCGATCGGATAGTTGATCGTGTTTTTCTAAAAACCTTTGTTCTATGAACACGCTTGGGGGCACTTAGCGACAGTCGATGAGGCCTACCCTCCCTAACCATAGTTTTGATAGGGGCGTAATGGGTTTGGGGAAACCATAGACATTGTAATAGTAAACTAGACCCACTCGTAGCGCTAGTGTCGCATTGCAAATTGAACGGTCTGTAGTCGGCCATATTGGGGGCAACATCGTTTATTTATGTGCAATGAAGATTGTATTATAGTTCATCTACTCATGAAATTTCTTTGATAATGCACAATGGTTAAAGTGTGTGCGGCATTTAACTGCATAAATCGCAAAACTGGAGACTGCACACTCTCATTTCACAAGTAAGTATAGATTTTCACGATTTCCTAAAGATTATTTTGGTCCGTTGTAGGCCTCTTGATGTGGTAACGCAGTACCTATTGTAGTTGATAATAATTTTCTTTTTACTAACTTATCAATATGCATGAGCTACAAAGTTTCAAATTAATCTAAATTTTGTTTTGTTTTTTCCACTGATTTACTTTAAACAAGAAATTGAGAGAATTGTATGAAATTGTTTTTTGTATTGACATTGTATTGTACTATTGTATATTGTATTGTATTGTATTGACAGAACTGTATGAAATCGTATGTAAAATGAAAATAATATAATAACATAGAAAGTGCCATGAAGTAATTATTAATTTATTCAATTGTTCAGCTCCTCTGATCATACTCCTTGCCCCATCCAGGTGAACCCATAATATAATAACATAGAAAGTGCCATGAAGTAGTTATTAATTTATTCAATTGTTCAGCTCCTCTGATCATACTCCTTGCCCCATCCAGGTGAACCCATGGTGTTTGTAAAACTGTGTCTTATGTACAAGATATTGTCTCAATATTGAAATGCAGAGCGATTCTTCTGTTACTTTGGAAGAATGATTCTGAGATAATGCTTTTGAATAATGGAAGGATCTTTCACTTTAAAATACCTAACTAACTTATGCCCTAACTATTATAAGTACGGTAGGTATGAAAAGTACAATATCGCCACTATTCAAAACTACATGAAATCATTTTGGTAGGTAAGTAATGCATACATTACACGGACGTCCCTATGAATGGATATTATATATATTTGGTGAGAGTTAAAATAAGAGAAAAAACAAATAGGTATATCATGACTTCTCGAACCCCCCCCCCCCCCCCCCCCCCAATTAACTCCCTCCGCCGACAGCAAATTCAAATAATAAAACTTCCAGTATGAAATATGAAGCTCCTGACATATTTTTATAACCTAGACCGAATTTATAATCGAATTTAAAAAATGATCTCGAAAATCTGACTTGAATAGTTGAAACATCATGATTTATTACTATTACCTCCTCCAATCTTATTCTTCCATAATGAAATTTGAAACTCCTAATATACCTTCCAAAACTGGACAAAATTCTTGATTGAACAAAAAAGAATCACAAAAATCTGATCATATTAGTTAAAACATCATGATATTTTACTGTTACCCCCTCCATTCACCCTTTTTCATAATCAAATTTGAAATTCTATGATATAAGATCCAAAACTAGACCAAATTCATAGTTGAACAAAAAAAGAATCACAAAAATCTGACGATATTAGTTGAAACATCATGATATTTTACTGTTACCCCCTCCATTCACCCTTTTTCATAATCAAATTTGAAATTCCTGATATAAGATCCAAAACTAGACCAAATTCATAGTTGAACAAAAAAAGAATCACGAAAATCGGACGAGAATTGTGGCCTAAATAAGTTTGTAAATCGTCATATTTGGTTAGATATTCCAAAGACAAGCAGCTCCCACAGTTTGTCTCTGTTGAAAATATTGCATAAAATTCATTTACAAACTGTGTTGTCATCATAATAATTGACGTTTTTAATGATTTTAGACTAGTTTTCATCAAGATAATACAAAATATGTGTTTCGGCCATAAATATCCAAAATGTTGACTTGGTTCCTACATTCCTGTGTCGGTCACCTTTCTTGAGATCCCACCCTTTCATTGTCCATTTTCTGATGAATAGGACCTAACGGTATACGGCTCAAACTAACCCTCCCTTCCCCATCCAACAAAACCTTCACTACCGACAAATCCACCTGACACCAGTATTCGCTTCCCTGTTCGACAGGTCACATCGAGCGCGGTTCCATGTTCCATAACATCGTTCGATTAATATATTCACGGTTTCTGAGGCTTATTCACATTGGACACTAAGAGGCATCACCTCCGCTGCCCTCTGTCATCCAACGTGTGGTTATAATAGAAATCTGGATTATGCACATTTATGTATATCAAAGTGTTAATAGTTTTATGTAATTATTGCTAATACAATTATCCGAAAATCATCACCAACTTTCACCTACGTTTCGTCATCCCGCAATACCCTAGATATACGGTACATTGGTCCTTCGAGCCGGATCTCTCGCAATAAAAGTCCCTGTTCGCAGCATCCCAGGTCCGACAGGGAGCTGGTAATATTGTGAAGCTGTTCCGGCACTCACTCAGCAAGCTGATTCTGCGAAACGGAAAGATGGTGCTGAACCGATCGCCAACACGTACTCCAAATCGAAACCAAGATGATGAACCAGAACGGACTCCAACGACCTCTCAAATAGATTTCAGTGATTCCCCGGAAGTGAGACCATTACTATTTTTGAAGCATAAAGTAGAACGCTTCATCAAAAACTGTTCCAAATTCGACTCAACAGAAAGTAGTGATAGAATTATCGCTTCACATTACGAACGTTCACTTGGAGCTATAGACAATGATATTGACCAAATCATGATCACTATTCAAACTATGACTAATTTACAAACTGCAACGGATTGGGCAGATTGCTTTTATAGCCTTCAAGAGAAGGCCCACGGGGAGTTCGGACTAAAAGTAGCTCCGTTTGTCCCCCCTCCCTCTCAAATACATCGAGATACTTCTCCAGTTGTCTCACAAATCAGTCAACCAATTGATGTGTTCTCACAAGCAATGAAGAAACAACTTCTTACTACCCACTGTCCCACACTTCAACGGGGATATTTCAAAATTCCCTTATTTTAAAACAATGTATGATGAAGCCGTCCATAATATTGACATTCCTGTGGCAAAAAAGCTGACTTCGCTTAAGGAAAAACTCTCGGGACACCCACTATTGATTATCCAAACAACTGGTGAAAATGATCTGACTACGATCGGGCTTACAAAAGCCTAGTAGACGAGTACTCTGGACGCAGAAAAGTAGCAACGGCCGCCGTTAATTCATTTTTGTCTGTCCCTTCACTAAAAACCGATTCGAGCCCAGACCTCTCACGTTACATCGCTCAACGTAGGAACACAGCGGCCACCCTTGACGCCACTCCCTTGGATAGTCACTATGATTTCTTGAAGTTCTACGTCACATTTCACGGCCTCTCACCTGAATTCAGAAAGGAGTTCCAACGTGCCTTCCCTAATATCGAGAATGTACCCACATTCAATCAACTTCTCGAATTTCTACAAGGACAAGTGGAACTTCTACGGGCGAAAGAGGCATTTTCTACCAACACATCCCCTTGCCACCTACGCCCCTACTTCGTCATCTTACTCAAATGGTAATCAGAAAATATCGAAGAAGAAATACGTTACCAGCTCACAGCGGCCCAGGACAATGGTTGGCGCTCATGGAGAAGAACGCGATCTTTCAGGTGACAGAGGTAAGATTCCTGAGCAGCATTTTGATAATTATTGTGATGTACAATGTGTTTATGCCTCAAACGTTGCCACAAACCGTGATAAAAATTTAGGTAAGCCCACACCTAACCTAGGGAACCAACCCCATCAAAGCCCCCCAAAAAATCAAAATGATAATCGGTCCAATTATTCAAATTCCAATATAACTGATTCACGAGGCACCGTTCGACAATTTTCACCAATACAATTTCGGTGCCAGGTATGCTCTGGTGGTCATGCTCTCCGTAAATGCCTTCATTTCAAAAAAATGGCTATCGAAAAACGAAAACTGGTAGTGAATGAACATAATTTATGCTTTAACTGTTTGGCTGCTACCCACGAAACTATAAATTGCCCATCTAGGTATGTATGTTATTATTGCGCGAAAAAACACCACTCGTTGTTACATGAGGGTTCTGCCTCTACTGGTTCAAAACCTATTTCAAATTCCGAATCACCTTCACACAAATCCTTATGTTCCTACGATAACCCTAACCTGTATAATACCTCTGATACCACATCGTCCCTAAGTCATGTAAATAATTCTGGTCGGTGGTCACCCATTGAGTACCTTCCTCTCCCCACTTACCACCCTTTTAGAGCAGATAAATCTGAATAGGACAAGCGCCAACGAAACCCTACCGTAAAAATTTCACTCCCCACACCATTAACTGAAAAGAATTCTACGATTAAATCGATAATTAAATTCTCCCTCGATCGATCTATAATTCCATCTGCTTCAGTTCATATTCATAGCTATGGTGGAAGTTGGGTTTCGTCACGCGCAATCTTAGATTCCGGGAGTGAAGTAAATATTTGCACAGAAAAATTGGCTCACAGTGCCAATCTCCTCATAAAGATTTCCAGGGCAACACACATTAGTGGAATAGGTGGAAATATGGCTACAACTATCCTAGGCACCTCCCAGTTATATTTATGTCAACCTTCTAGACCTGATATTCTTATCACAGTCAGGATTATCAAAACCGCCACCATCGATGTCCCCACTCAACCCGTTGACATCTCTCAATGGACCCATCTAAAAAATCTTGACCTTGCTGACCCACAATGGCATCAACCTAATTCTGTCGACCTAATTTTGGGAAGTGCGGTTTGTGAAGCCATAGACCTCTATAAAGTGATCCAACCAATTGCTGGATCTCCGACAGCAAGACTTACCACCTTGGGTTTCATTTCACCCCTCTGCCGATAGAAATATTCATACTGTGAAACCAACTGACAACACAAATAGTACCCGTGAATGGAATCAATCATGTTCTAAGTTATCTGATCCACTTATACCCCCCAATTCATGCCATGAAACTCGGAGTTCAATCTTTCCACTCACCTCACGCCCAATTTCCCCTTCACCTGTTCTCAGCTCCACCTTTGTTCAACCTTATGTACAACCTTCCCCCAGTGCTTTAGGTAAACTACATCCTCTATCCCATCAAATGAATACAGTTGAACATTCTAGCAGCCTACACGTGCCACTTCCTAAATCAAACAAGCTCCAAGCTATGATACCACTAAGTTCACTCGTTTCAGCAACATCTCCCATTTCTCTATCATTGTCATTCTCCCCCGTGGGAGATGGAGATCAGTTCACTAAATCGTGTGGCAAGGGATGTCTTGATTCAATATTACAGGGGCTCTTACAAAAATTGTACACTCTGGATCAGGACCCTACCAACAACCCTCTCACTCCTGATGAGCAAATGGCTGAAAACATATTTTCTGACACTACTTCCCAGTCTTCTGAAGGACGTTATACCGTTGCACTACCTTTCAAACACCAACCTTCTCTTCTGGGAGAATCCCGTAGTGTAGCTCTCAAGCGTTTGTATAGCATGGAAAGTAGAATGAAACGTAACCCAGTTTTACAAAAGGCCTATAATGATTTCATGCATGATTACGTCAAGCAAGGTCATATGCAGGTTTCCCCCAGACCAGCCCCTGATGAGTATTCTTACTACATGCCTCACCATGCTGTGCACCGTCCGAATGACCCCCCAGAAAAAATCCGAGTCGTTTTTAACGCCTCTCAACCAACGTCCTCGTCATATTCTCTCAACGACTTGCTTTTGCCAGGCCCCCGCCTCCAATTAGAAATTGGGGATGTGGTAACAAGGTTTAGAAATGACAAGTTTGTGTTCTCAACCGACATCCGCCAGATGTTCCGGCAAATAAGTCACAGATTGGAGGACACAAGTTTGCTAAGGATCTTGTGGCGTTTTGATGTCAATGAACCAATTCTAGATTACCGTTTACAAACAGTAACCTATGGAACTGCCTGTGCACCATGGCTGGCAGGGAGAGTATTGAGACATTTAGCGGATTCTCATTCACTTACCCATCCGTCTGCTTCTTCATTTATAAAACTCCGTACATATGTGAATGGTGGGGCTAATTCTCTTTCTCAAGCATTAAAAGTAAGAGATGAGCTAATCGACATTCTTTCAAAGGGACAATTGGAGCTTCGCAAGTGGGCGTCTAACCATCCAGCCCTGCTACAGGGAATCCCAAAAGAGCATATCCTTCCATCCTCAAATTCTCTCCCACTTCTTAATGACACAGATTATTCATCCTCTCCTTCCCAACCACTTAAGATACTTGGATTATGTTGGGATCCTCACACTGATTCCTTCCTCTATGCCATACAAGATATCCAAGAAGCTAGCACCAAACGAGAATTAATCTCACAAATTGCACGGATCTATGATCCTCTTGGGTGGCTTCTTCCAGTCATCATCCAATCTCGAATGATTGCCAGGCCAGTGGCAATGAATCAAACTGCATGGGATGGCCCGTTACCCCATTCAGTTGGCCAGGCCTGGAATGAACTGCGTTCGAGCTTCACTGTTCTATCTCAACTTAGGATACCTCGATTTGTTCCAGGAGGGGAGGATTCGACATATCTTATTGGGTTTGCAGACGCATCTGAAAGGGCCTATGCTTGCGTTGTTTATTCAGTAACGGTCAGTAATGAAGGGAATCATTCCAGTCTATTAGCCCCGAAAGGCCGTATGGCACCCATGGGGAAAGGAACAATGTCTATCCCTCGCCTAGAGCTATGTGCAGCCCAGTTGTTGTCAAAACTTTTAGAACATTTAGCTACCATTTATTCAAAAATCCCATCCCAAAATATACTAGCATTCAGTGATTCTACAATCGTTCTGTCATGGATAACTGCCTCCCCTGCTCCAGTCTGGAAGACATTTGTTGGAAATAGAGTGGCAGACACCCTCCGACGCATCCCTGCCCAACACTGGTATCACATAACATCCAAGGATAACCCAGCTGACTGTTCCTCACGCGGATTATCTCCAACTGAATTGCTCTCCCACTCATTATGGTTTCAAGGGCCCTCTTGGTTTGACACATCTCCTGCTCATTGGCCATTGATACGAGCTCGAGCTGAAATGGAAGACCCCCGAGTAATATCTGAAGCCAAATCTTCTCCTTCAGTAGTCACCCTTCAAGCTCCATGCCCTGATTCACTCTACTCCCAATTAGAAGGTAAATATTCGTCATTCATTAGCCTTCGAAATGTAGTGTCTTGGCTAAAGCGTTTCACTGAAAATACCAAGAGAAAGTCATCTTCAGGTGAGCGCAATTGGCAACTGCAGCTGTTAAACAAACTGAGGAACACTGCTTGCATTAAAACCTTCGTCCAACGCTATGTACCACCTCTTTCTGTCAGAGAGGGAGAACGAGCCACAATCACCTTGCTGAAAAGAGCCCAACTACATTCACTAGGCCCTCAGTTACAAGAAGCTCGATCAGGTTTGATTAAATCTCATCTTGGTCGTTCATTAGGTTATTTTATTGATGAAACTGATGGGCTTCTTCGAGTTGGAGGACGCCTCTCCGCTTCAAGCCTCGATCCTGAAACTATTCACCCACCCCTTCTACCCTCTAACCATCCTTTAACTGCTCTCCTTATTCGCGAAGCCCATATATCCAATCTTCATTCAGGACCTTTTTCAACACTAGCTTTTCTCAGAAGACGTTACTGGATAGTGGATGGAAAAAGAGTGGTCAGACGACAGCTTGCTTCTTGCAACAAGTGTTTTTCATTCTCCCCTTCTCCTTTCCAACCTCCGATTGGCCAACTTCCGGCAACTCGGATTGCAGCTACCTCTCCATTCCTTACCGTTGGGGTTGATTATGCAGGCCCGTTCCACGTATCCTAGTCGTTCAGATCCTCCCCCCGAAATACTCCTGCTTCGACTAGGACTAGAAAAGTTTACCTAGTAGTGTTTGTATGTTTTTCCACTAAAGCAGTCCACCTGGAATTCGCTTCCTCCTTATCCACTGCTGGATTCATAGCTGCCTACCGTAGATTTTGTGATCGAAGAGGAAATCCTCATACAGTATATTCCGACAATGGAACGCACTTTGCTGGAGCAGCTTCTGAATTGAATAAACTCCGCACATTCCTTTTGCGAGGTGAAAATCGTGAAACCTTGATCAGGGAAGCTGCAAACCACGGTACCTGATGGCATTTTATTCCTCCTTTAGCGCCTCATTTTGGTGGACTGTGGGAGGCTGCCGTAAAATCATCGAAGAGGCTACTCAGAGTTGGATTGCGAGGACAGTCTCTCTCCCTGGAAATGTTCATTAGTCTCTTATCTCGTGTCGAAGCCATACTAAACTCTCGTCCTCTCATCGATCTCTCGACATCTCCTGATGACTTGGAATTTCTTACACCTGGACACTTCCTCATCCTCAGACCTCCTACATCTCCATCTCCGAGCAATTATCTGCCGCTTCCTCCTTGTGAAGCCTCCACGCTTCCCACTTCTTCTCACAACCCATTACAATCAGACAACACTTTGGATGAGAGCTCTCTATTGAGGACACAGTACAAGGCAGTTATTCAACTTGCTAAAGCCTTTTGGAAGCGATGGCAAATTGAATATTTGACTACTCTACAAGCAAGATGCAAGTGGAATGACTCTCGTAAGGGTCTTATACCAGCCCCTGGCCAAGTAGTCATACTGATGGAAGACAACTTACCCGTCGCTCATTGGAGACTAGGAAGAATAACTAAAATCACGACGGACCGCTATGGCGTAGCCCGGGTAGCGGAAGTTGCGACCCCAAGTGGAGTTTATTCGCGCCTTGTCAGAAAACTATGTCCCCTCCCGTCTCAGGCTTCTAGTAATTGAACACATTCAATCCTTACTGCGAGGCGGGGGGAGTATGTTTCGGCCATAAATATCCAAAATGTTGACTTGGTACCTACATTCCTGTGTCGGTCACCTTTCTTGAGATCCCACCCTTTCATTGTCCATTTTCTGATGAATAGGACCTAACGGTATACGGCTCAAACTAACCCTCCCTTCCCCATCCAACAAAACCTTCACTACCGACAAATCCACCTGAAACCAGTATTCGCTTCCCTGTTCGACAGGTCAAATCGAGCACGGTTCCATGTTCCATAACATCGTTCGATTAATATATTCACGGTTTCTGAGGCTTATTCACATTGGACACTAAGAGGCATCACCTCCGCTGCCCTCTGTCATCCAACGTGTGGTTATAATAGAAATCTGGATTATGCACATTTATGTATATCAAAGTGTTAATAGTTTTATGTAATTATTGCTAATACAATTATCCGAAAATCATCACCAACTTTCACCTACGTTTCGTCATCCCGCAATACCCTAGATATACGGTACAATATGTTTTCTACGAACACTTATACACAAACTAGCTAGCCTTACGATTCAAAAAGGGCGCGTGAAGTTGACCCCAATATGTCCACCAATGCTCTCTTCAATTTGCATTAGGCGGCGTCTGAGATCCACGTACAGTTGTACGGCCTTGGGGGAAACGGAGGAGGAGTGGGGATGAGGAAGGCAAAAAAACAAAACCGGATTTAACAAAACCCGATCGGAATCTATCGACTTTTTCGAAATCCAATGGAGTTTTTCTAACGTTCCATCGTGTGTTTTACGTTTCTCATCTACTTTTTGAGGCATCCGATCGAGTTTTCTTTGGCTGATTATGCGGGTGGGGAGAATCCACCACAGACGCAGTGTGGTGTCGCCGATTGACTAGGACTGATCAGCCCCGCGATAATTGATTATTTAACGTACAAAAAACAGTTCTTAGTGCCCATACAGCAGTCCCTAGTGTTCAGTGAAGTGTGTAGTAATTAATGCAGAACCATTTGTCGGGATTGGAAAAGGTGAAATGTGAAAAGGGTGGTTTGCGTTGACGGCGCTTTGTGGCGGCCATTCGAGGAGTGTTGGCGGGAAGACATTGTAACGGCGGCTCCGAAATTCTCGTCGGCTTTTACCTGATCAGTAAGTACTCCTTTTCCATAAAACAATTCCCAGCTGGCTGACGAACCTGGGAAATATTCCATTATTACAGAAAACAGCGCATTTGTTGAGGTTACTTCGGCTCTTGGTTTAGATTCCTCTGCTTTGTTCTCCATTAATGTGGTCACAATTACGTTGTTGGCGTGGCTCTTGGAGATGAGGGGTTGCCTGTTTTTTTTTTTTTTTGGAAAATCGTTAGCATGTATTTTGACAAAGTAACTAACGAAACCTACTTCAAGGGCCAGGATTACGAAACGAACATGTTTTCTCCGCACTACATGGTGTAATAGTTGGTTTTCTGGGGGCTGAATGGTCGGGAAAAAAACCCACTATTACGCTACCCAACACTTAGACTAGGTAGATTAAGGTACTTACTAGAACTAGGTCGGCGAAGTCGCAGCGAGCCAGACGTCGGGGTTGTTGACTAGGCGTCCTTAGGGATCGCCGAAAAATAGCACTGCTGTTTGGTAAATTATTCAGACACTGCTGGATGACTCTAAGAGTCTGCAAGGTAAGCAAATTATTGAGTTTGATCTGAGTTAATCTGATTTACTTTGATTTAATCTGAATCAAATTGATTTATTGAATTTGAAAGTGACGATTACTGAATTTGACTTGCTGTTCAATTATCACCAGGAAGAGGTCCAAATCAAAAATAAGGCCGTTTATAGAGAACACGCTAATTATTTAATTTACAGAAAATTACTTCAAGTCATACAACACGACATAAACAGAATGGGTAATATCTTAGAGTTAACGAAAAGAAAGAATTGAGAACTTAACATGCAACTGAAGTGGGAGTAGAAATACCCCTGGAATAAACTAAGGAAAATGGCGAAACGCCTCCGTCCTACGAGCTCACTAGCAATGACAATCCGGGGTGAAGCCCCTCGATGGAAACGAAACTAGCTTAATTTGGTTAGACCAACATAAAAATTAAGGAAAGAACAAGTATGGAATCAATAACAATAAAAGTTTACAAAAATACTATACACATAAGTTACCGGGCGGTCTGTGGTTCAAGTGTCCAATTGGTGATGTCCGTGGAAGGGATCCGGGTCGATGATTTCTTGTGTGGCCGATTTGAATTCAATATATACTATACTTGTTACTCAACTGTCCTCAACAATCAACTATCCAACTATCTCGATTTACTAAGTCACTGTCTCTACTATATGAAATTATATGTGCCGGGTCACTTCTGCTGGTATGATTCGGGTCACTCACGTGTGCCAGTTCACTACTGAAAGGGGGGGTTTTCTTGTGTCAGGAGAGGTATGGTGCGAGTTGCTCTATCAAGACACGACTGAGTTCTCTGGCGGTCGGTGGTCTCGGCACCCCCTTTGTCTCCCCGCCACCTTCCCTTATTTCCTCCCCTGCTGCGCGGTGCTTACTGCGCTGGCTGCGCCTCTTCCCCTCCTTGCGGCCTCCCCAGCTGCTCCGTCGGTCGCGCAGATGGATCGCCTGGATGGATCCGCTTGTTCCATCCGGGTGCTCTGGGGCCCCTCCTCCATAGCCGCCCCATCACACCCCTCCTTTCCTCGGAGGCCGATGCCCTCATCGGCTTTCTGAATACCCTTCGGGGTAACCGCCGGAATTGGCAGCGGCAGGTTCGGGCGGGCCTCCAGTAGGGCACGCTAGTAGCACCATCGCCGACACCCGTAGCACTTTGGTGGCCTGGCCTCCCTGTGTTCCTCTTTCCGGCAAGCGCGTGGATGATTCTCGTGGCCCCACGGAAACTTCTTGGCTTTTGCCATCAGTCTGTTCCAGAATGTCTTGCAAGACTGACATCGAAAACCGATAATGAGCCTGCCCCCCACATCGCACACTGGGCACGTACTCCTGATGGCCCTAATGGAGGCTGTCGTCTGGGCCGGGTCTTGGCGCGGTGGTCCAATCGGGGAGTATTGCGGCGATTTCTCGCTATCCTCCTCACTTTGAGTGCCCATGACGACTGGGCCGGTGGTCGGTTCTGGTGTCGAGGTTGCGTTGGGCGATCCCGGCGCGCTGGCAAAGCACACCCCGCTTGGCTCCGTGAGGGTATCGTTGCGCTGTTGTGCCAATTGCTCCTGGAGTATTTGTACTTGGTACCTGAGCATCGCATTTTCCTTTTCTGATTACGTAGTTGGAACCTCGACCGGCTCCGGCTCGGCGATGATACTCGCCAGTTGGGTCATACATCGGGCGACCGCCTGCAGCTAACTTCATAAATGAAACGATTAGGTCTCAAAATGATTTTTTCTTTTCCATTTATCTTATTTCTAGCAACTTCCGCTATTAGTTAGGGTCATAGAACCGCAATATTCATTACTATCAATTTTCGTGGTTTAGGAATTTTTTCCCAGGATTGAAAACTGCGCCATGAAATCGTATGTACGAACTAAATCACTCGCGACGAAGTTGTGGAAACCCATTTCAAAACAGAAGTTGGTGAAAAACGTTGTCGATTCCCACGAAAAATAAAGAGTTACAATGTTGAATCGATTTCGATGGTTAGGCCATCATCAGTAACAAACAATAACTTCTTATTGTTATTGTTTGTTACTGATGATGGCCTAACCATTTAAATCGATTTAACATTGTAACTCTTTATTTTTCGTGGAAATAGACAACGTTTTTCACTAACTTCCGTTTTTTATCACGTATGTTTTCGTAGATTAAGGAACTGTTACGAAACTGGGATTGTAGGTACTGGTTTTACTAATCTGTCACGGCCAATTTACAAATCTGTTCGTTTGAATTTTAGTAGGCCTACAAACTGTGAGCGGTGTCCGTGGGGTATCAATCGGGGATTTACGTGGGTAGTGTCAGTGTATTATTATTTAATCCTGTTTACAATATAAATATATAATCTATAAATAATATTAAATCACGAGGACTGAAGTTTATATGTAGTACCTATTGATTTATATCTCCAGCGTTTTATGTTTCATTCCCTGCATTTTGCAATATAATTTTGCCACAAAAATTACTTAGCTATAATCATTTTATTTTTTATTTATTAATTTTTGTGTGTGTGTACATGGACATTTGGTAACCAAGCTAATATTTGTGCAAATAAAAATCGTGTTTTTCATGTTAATTTTACATAATATAAAGTGTAGGTCTAAATCCTCTAAGACTGCTAGTTTGTCAAGGTCTTTTTCAAAAAAACTTCCTGTGGGACCGCCCCACCCACGGAATTCTATTAATCCGTCACTGTTTCACAACGAATCAATTTTGACCTTGCTCACCCATCTGAATATATTTGAGTGTAAGAATATGAAGTAGCAGCGATAAGAACTCAATTTTGGCGGATTTATCACTGAAAAACTTAGAAAAAACAAATTTCAGGTAATTTTGGTCACAGTACTTGAAACTCAATGCGAAGCTACCTAGCTTCAGAGAAACGTCCTTAAAGCGAATTCAACGATTGGAGCCCAGCCTATTTGTCTAAAGTCTATTTCAATAGGACGTCCCTCTGAAGCTAGGTAATATTAGAAAGGCTTCGCATATTATAGGAGGGACGCCCTATTGAAATTGATGACCCTGACGCATTTTTATGGGTTGTATTCGAGTAATCGCTGACAGACGAATTCGATTACACGAATACGAATATACATATATATATATATATATATATATATATATATATATATATATATATATAGGTATATATACAGGGTGAGTCTCTCGCAAATGCAAAAAAAAATTTGGGTAAAACTACATCAAAAATGGAGTAAAATGCCACCAACCGCATATTTTTATCTCAATCCGTTCTCGAGATATGATTTTTTAAAGGTTTTTTCAGGAAAACCGTGTTTTTTTTTCCTTTTAAACTCAACTTTCTTCACTTTACTTCATTTAATTTTAATTGTTGACCACATTTTCGGAATCAGCACTAAATTTACTATAAGAATAGTGTACTTGGGTTTTTGAAAAGTACCATCCAAAGGCCCTCACATCAGCTCAAACATTGACGATTTTGAAAAAATAATATTTCTGAAAATCTTTAAAACTTTACTACTCTTTTAAAAAGAATTCTGGAAACTGGCAAATCTCATGAAAACTGCTTCATCTAATATGCTTTCCAACGGTATTATCAATTTTACTTTTATTTTGTTATTTAGGGGAGAAAATAATATTTTAATGTTAAAAAATGTGGGTTTTTCAATAAAATTATTGGTTTTCTCGAAAGATGACCCTCCATGAACCAACGAGTATGGGGTCGGTTTCTATGTATTTTTTCTCGCTGGATCGAATGGAAACTCTTGCAGATCTCTCAACTACGTTATAATCGAGTTTTACACTTTAATTAACTAGTTTTATCCCATAACACACATACATTTAATCGTAACAAACAAACTAAACATTTGCGATTTTAAGTGTAAAAATCGGTTATAACGGAGTTGAAGAGATCTACAAATGTTACCACTCGACACAGCGTGAAAAAATACATAGAAACCGACCCCATACTCGTAGGTTCATGGAGGGCCATCTTTCGAGAAAAACATCGATTTCATTGAAAAACCCACATTTTTTAACATTAAAACATCATTTTCTCCACTAAATAACAAAATAAAAGTAAACTTGATTATACCGTTGGAAAGAGTATTAGACGAAGCAGCTTTCATGAGGTTTGCCAGTTTCTAGGATTATTTTTAAAAAAGTAGTAAAGTTTTAAAGATTTTCAGAAATATTATTTTTTCAAAATCGTCAATGTTTGAGCTGATGTGAGGGCCTTTGGATGGTACTTTTCAAGAACCCAAGTACACTATTCTTATAGTAAATTTAGTGCTGATTCCGAAAATGTGGTCAACAATTAAAATTAAATGAAGTAAAGTGAAGAAAGTTGAGTTTAAAAGGAAAAAAAAACACGGTTTTCCTGAAAAAACCTTTAAAAAATCATATCTCGAGAACGGATTGAGATAAAAATATGCAGTTGGCGGCATTTTACTCCATTTATGATGTAGTTTTACCCAAATTTTTTTTTTGCATTTGCGAGAGACTCACCCTGTATATATATATATATATATATATATATATATATATATACCAGGTCGCCAGTGGACATCACTCCCTAGCAATGGATGTTTATCGGTATCGCGCTACTTTCGTTCCAATCTCATATAACGTTTTTCGGCAGTTAGGTCCCGGCTAAAGCATATTCATGTGTTTTTGCGATGACCTACCGAAAAAAAATCGTCACAAAAAGCCGACAGAAAAAACCGTTATGCGCCTTTTATAATGATTTTCACGTACAACCAAGCCGTTGGTAGGGAAATGGAACTTCCGCAATTTTAATCGCACAGAAATCGTTCACCATTCGTTGGAAAGCTCCTGATTTATCCAACCATATTATGTTAACTACTGCGAAGTGCGTGGCCATCAACCTGAGTTATGAGCATGGTTATTTGAATCAATTGTTTACACACAGATGATCATTCTCAATAATTGATATTGTCAACATGATTGCAACCGCTTGTAAATTTTCTTATGATTTTCACGTACAACCGAGCCGTTGGTAGGGAAATGGAACTTCCGCAATTTTAATCGCACAGAAATCGTTCACCATTCGTTGGAAAGCTCTCAATTTATATAGTATTTTTCTTGTAGTTACATATTTATTTATATAATATTTATAGGGTTTTAGACCAAATTAAATGTCTAACAATTATTTATTTTATTATTGCCAAATATTGTTATTATTCACGTGCAACCAAGCCGTTGGTAAGGAAATAGAATCATCGCAAAAACACATTCTGTGTTCCTATGATTTCATACAGAGTATGGAAAAAGAAATAAACCGGGGGGTGCAGGGGGGCGGAGCCCCCCGCCGAGGCGCAAAGCGCCGAGTTTTTCAATGAGTTTTGAAAAATCTGTTTTCCACCAGTCATTGGCCGGGAGTTCCTAATATTGGCCACCTTGTCACCAGTCACTGGCCACCCTAAGTTCATTGTTTTCTGATCCACTGTGTCGGTAAACTTTCCATAAGAAGTGATGATTTGTGGATGTAACTATTAGAAATCAAATTATTCATCTCACATTTATTTGAAAAAGGTGTTATTCAATCATTCATCAGTCATTGTCGCATTCAAGAACCTGTATATTATTTACTAGCCGCTCCGGCTCGCTACGCTCGCCTCCACGTCCAGCCGGGGGGCAAGCCCCCCGGAGCTCGCAAAGTGTGGCATGTAGGGAATGTTGCTCGCTTCGCTCGCAAACGATAGATCCCTAAGGGTAGGTTTAACTTCTGTAAGGGATGCTGCTCGCTTCGCTCGCTTGAGGAAGTTATACTGCCCACCCAACTTGGCAGACGTTTTTTTCTGTTGGAAATTCTTACAAACAAATTAAATCTTATGAAACTACGTGGAACCACAAAAAGTTTATTCGGGGATGTTGCTCGCTTTGCTCGCAAGGTATTGCTGTATATTTGTAGGAAAAAATCCGAATTTATTCTGTTAACATGGCTCTCGCTTCGCTCGCAAGGTGTCGCAGAGTTGCGAATTCACCGATTCAATCCACCTCAGTTTGTGATTATTTATTTAATGAATTGAAATTATTAATCACACATGTGTTTAATTCATGTGTTTGTTTACTGAATAAAAGTGAGTCTCGCTAGAAACACCAAAGAGTCTAGTTCTTTATAGAGAGAGAAAAAATAATAGATTTTATAATCATACAAATAGTCATAGGTAAAGAGAAAAATCATCAGAGAATTATTGTGATTTGCATAGAAATCACAATAAATTGGTAGATAGAGCGTGGTTGAGTTACAGTCAAATAAGTCGGAAGATGAGTGGACTACGGTCAGAATGGGCGCGGTCCATGTACAAAAATGAATTGGAGGCCATGAGTAGCTCAATAAGCCAGAAGATTGATCAGCCCGATTTCACCAGAGAAGAAGCCAACGTACTCGCGGGAAAATTAGAGTCCACCATGGAAAGTTTGGAAAAGGCCATAGATGGAACTAGTGGCGCAAGAAGTAGTAGACGAGCCCACCAAGAGGAAACTGAAGATAGGGATGCAATTCGGGTACACTTCGAAGCCCAAATGAAGCTTGTGGAACTCCGTCAGTTTATAGCTCAACGAACGTCTTCAACAGCAGGAACAGAGTCAACGGGAAATACTTCAAGGATTAGAGAAGTACCAATTAAAGTTAAATTACCTAGATTAGAGATTGACAAATTTAATGGAGACGTATTGAAATTTAATGAATTTTGGCAAATGTTTGAATCTAATATCCACTCCAATGAACACCTATGCCCAGTAGAAAAATTCCAATATTTGTTTTCTTACTTAACTGGAAAAGCGAGAGAGTGCATCGATGGTTTAGCCCTCTCTACCGAAAACTATGAAACTGCAATAGGTTTGTTGAAAGAGCGTTTCGGTGACATCCAGTTAATGATTACCAAACATTATAAAGAATTGACAAATTTAAGAAAAGCTGAAAAACAGGTTGTAAGTCTTAGAACCACCTACGATAAAATTGAAAAACATATAAGAAGTTTACAAAACCTAGGTGAGAACACAGAACAAAATTTATTTATCACCATCATAATGTCCAAATTCCCTCCATATATAAATTTAGAAATTGAAAAGAGTCGTCTGGATCAAAATTTTACAACAAGTATGCTACTTCAGGCTATAAAACGCATCATCACTGCAGAAGAAAGAGTTTATGAACAATTCCGGACTGAAAACAGCAATTTAGAGACAAGATCACATAATTATACCACTGAAACACTTGTCGGAGTAGAGGGTCGTTCAATAGGTTGTATTTTTTGTTCGGAGCATCATTGGAGTGACGAGTGTCCTAATTATGCAACTTTAGAAAAGAGAAAAGCAGCGACAAAAGACCGATGTAGGCGTTGTATGAATAAAAGTCATTCAACCGCAAATTGTTTCAGCCAGAAAATATGCTTCCACTGCAAACGAGCCAAAGCACATCATAGAAGTCTTTGTCCCAAGCTTTTCAAGCCCCAAGAAGGAAAGGAGGACACTGCGGAACACCCTGAAGATCCTCCAAGTGACAGTGGGTTGCTGGCTGCTGCTGAACACGTAGCGTTGCAGACAGTCTCAGCGGAAGTTTGCAATCCCAACACAAACGAAGCTGCAAAAGTAAGAGGCTTATTAGATACGGGGAGCCATCGGACTTACGTGACGGAAAGTTTGCGAAAAAAATTGCAATTGAAGTCGTTAGGTAAGCAAACACTCTCTGTCCTAGTTTTTGGTAAATCTCGCCCTACCAATGTTACTACTGCGTTGGTAAATCTTAATATTAAACTTAAAAATGGTACCGAATTTCAAATTTCAGCAAATGTCGTTCCCGAAATAATAGGAAAGTTATATAATGATAAAACTGACATTATACACCACAATTTGAAAAATTTATTAGGTACCCGAATGGAAGAACTTTCTGATCAAAATAGGAAGCAGCGAATTGAGATTTTGATTGGAAACGATTATTATTACGACATAGTTAACAGAGAAAGAGAAGAAACATACCCTGGTCTACATTTGGTCGACACGAAGTTAGGGACCATAGTCAGCGGCAGATTTCGAGGGAGTTCAGACACCCAAAACACAATAAGTTTCCTCACTTATACTGTAAGAAATTATTCATTTTTCCCCGAAACTGAGAACCATGAATGGGGAGAATCTTCAAAATTACCAATTAGGGCGGAGAGTACGTTCTCAAGCGAAATGAAAAATCTATGGGAGTTGGATACCAAAGGAATCAGAGAGAGCCCTACTAAAACTGAAGATGACATAGCTGTGACCGATTTTTATCTCAACATTCATCAAGAAAACAATAGGTACATAGTTGCTCTACCATGGAAAACCTACCCACCGAATTTGCCAACCAATTATGAATTAGCCTACGGTAGATTAAAAACACTATTTCACCGAATCAAGAACATGGAAGTTCTGCAAAATTACAACCAAATATTTCTCGAACAACAAAACAGTAACATAATTTAGCCTGTTATAGATACATCTGCACATTATCCAAGTCACTACTTGCCACACCATGCAGTAATCACACCACGAAAATCGACAACAAAGGTTAGATTAGTTTTCGATGGTTCGGCAAAGACAAAAAAAGGAGACTTGAGTTTGAACGAATCTAATCGGCTTTTGAAATTCAGTCACAAAATCAGAAAAAAGTCGAAAATCAAGAGGAAATTTGATACTTTAAATGGAAATCAATTGGGAAAAGAAGTTCCCATTCAGCTTTCGCCTCCGGGAGTGTCGCAGAGTTGCGAATTCACCGATTCAATCCACCTCAGTTTGTGATTATTTATTTAATGAATTGAAATTATTAATCACACATGTGTTTAATTCATGTGTTTGTTTACTGAATAAAAGTGAGTCTCGCTAGAAACACCAAAGAGTCTAGTTCTTTATAGAGAGAGAAAAAATAATAGATTTTATAATCGTACAAATAGTCATAGGTAAAGAGAAAAATCATCAGAGAATTATTGTGATTTGCATAGAAATCACAATACAAGGTATACCTGTATACCCTTCAAGACGTAAGTGCGTGTACCTGCTCGCAACCCGTTCCCGTCAGGTGCAAGCCCCGCCTCATCGAACCCCTGACTTCGTAGAGCCTTCTCGCGAACACGGCAAAATTAATTTCTGATGTTAAACGCTTCTTCTCGCTTCCGCTCGCGATTTGACCAACTTAACGTCACTTTTTTCGATATCCGATTTCGGATTCAGATTCGGCGGACCCAAAGCTGTATTTCGCCCGCGAAAACCGTTCCGAAAAACGTACCTTTATGGGGTATATTTTAATCGGAAAAAACCAAGTTTTTCAGCGGACTTTTCGAGAAAACGGGTCCGTACTCTCGCATTTTTTTAACGCATTTCCCGATACTTTTTTCGCGATCCGATCGCGCCGTCGTCTTCCTCGTTCAAAAACCTACGAAACCCGTATTTTTCCGGAATTGTCAACGGCCGTTTAGAGGGGTAGGGGAAGCGGGGAAGTCCAAAAAGCGCACATTAATTATTACTTCGACCCCCCTCCCGCCATACGGCCCATGGTTCGGGTGGGATTAGAAAATTTTAAATTCGCTTATACACCCTATCGGAAAATCCCAAAAAGATCCCCCCACTCGTAGATCCGGCCCACTCAGCCGTTTGGCCGTGCATAGACACGACAGACAAACAGACAGACGGAGTTTCATTCTTATAAATAACTAGCCGCTCCGGCTCGCTACGCTCGCCTCCACGTCCAGCCGGGGGGCAAGCCCCCCGGACCCCCCATTAAGTTGCTCGCTTCGCTCGCAAAGTGTGGCATGTAGGGAATATTGCTCGCTTCGCTCGCAAAGTCTGGCATGTAGGGAATGTTGCTCGCTTCGCTCGCAAAGTCTGGCATGTAGAAAATGTTGCTCGCTTCGCTCGCAATGTATGGCATGTAGGGGATGTTGCTCGCTTCGCTCGCAAACGGTAGATCTCTAAGGGTAGGTTTAACTTCTGTAGGGTATGCTGCTCGCTTCGCTCGCTTGAGGAAGTTATACTGCCCACCCAACTTGGCAAACGTTTTTTTCTGTTGGAAATTCTTACAAACAAATTAAATCTTATAAAACTACATGGAACCACGAAAGGTTTATTAGAGAATGTTGCTCGCTTCGCTCGCAAGGTATTGCTGTATATGTGTAGGAAAAAACCCGTATTTATTCTGTTGAAATGAGTCATCGAGTCCCTTCTGGTTAGCAACATTGTGAAACGGCGGCGGTCTCGATTTGTAGGAGGAAGTTATACTGCCCACCCAACTTGGCAGACGTTTTTTTCTGTTGGAAATTCTTACAAACAAATTAAATCTAATAAAACTACGTGGAACCACAAAAAAGTTTATTTGGGGATGTTGCTCGCTTCGCTCGCAAGGCATTGCTGTATATGTGTAGGACAAACCCGTACCTATTTATTCTGTTGAAATGGTGCTCGAAAGGGAAAGTTCCATCCTTATACGCGCGCGTGCGTTGGCCTGCTCGCAAGGTATTGCGTAGAAGTCGAGTCCCTTCCGTTGTGAAATGGGCGGCGGGGTCGATTAAAAATGTAATTTTAACGATTCGCCTCGCTTCCGCTGGCGATTTGACCAACTTAACGTCACTTTTTTCGATATCCGATTTCGGATTCAGATTCGGCGGACCCAAAGCTGTATTTCGCCCGCGAAAACCGTTCCGAAAAACGTACCTTTATGGGGTATATTTTAATGGGAAAAAACCAAGTTTTTCGGCGGACTTTTCGAGAAAACGGGTCCGTACTCTCGCATTTTTTTGACGCATTTCCCGATACTTTTTTCGCGATCCGATCGCGCCGTCGTCTTCCTCGTTCAAAAACCTACGAAACCCGTATTTTTCCGGAATTGTCAACGGCCGTTTAGAGGGGTAGGGGAAGCGGGGAAGTCCAAAAAGCGCACATTAATTATTACTTCGACCCCCCTCCCGCCATACGGCCCATGGTTCGGGTGGGATTAGAAAATTTTAAATTCGCTTATACACCCTATCGGAAAATCCCAAGAAGATCCCCCCACTCGTAGATCCGGCCCACTCAGCCGTTTGGCCGTGCATAGACACGACAGACAGAGCGACAGACAGAGCGACAGACGGAGTTTCATTCTTATTAATAGTAGAGATAGAGATTACATATAGGTATCATGAAACTACATGAACATTACTTCCAGGGCGCTTCAGACTTGAAGATAATATTGGAACAGATCTCAAATATGATACCAACATCAATTCAAACCAAAATTAATATTAGCTTGCGCATGCGCAATGGTTATTACTCTACCAATTGCGATATAATTAGGGCATTTATCTAGAACATATTAAAAAAATTTGCCTACCGAGTTTGAACGAAATCGGACCAACAGATGATGAGAAATCAACGTTATGTAAAATTCACGTTTGCGCATGCGCACAGTCTACTGTTGAGTCAACGGCATTGAGAATTATAGGGGACCGTTTTGGAGTAAACCCGCACAATCCCTGAAAATTTCAATAGAATCAGATCAGAACTTGGTATCGTTTTGGGCGTGACAAGGATTTGCCACAGCCAGTGAGACAGACAGACACGGAACCAAAATATTGATCAGCAAGCTCAGAAACGCAAAATGCAAGTGAAAATTTTGATTTTGAAGGAAAAAAATTTTTTCGACTTCCATCACGAACATAAAGCTTCCCTACCTTCGGTAGTGAGGATACAAAATATTAATGAAATAAGGAAAAACTTAGGCTGGAATTTTATTTTCAACATTGGAATGGTCTGAGTGATAGGTACCTTTGATTTCAATCAATCTATAAATCTACGAATCGGGGATATTATGTAAAAAGTAGATGTACATTTTATTCTTATAAAAGCGGCACTGGTGCGATGATTTAATGATAGGAAATATGAAACAATGAAAATACAAGCATGTAAGCAACAAACCAACCCACGTCGTTCATTTGATGTATGTGATAACCTTTTAGAATTGAGATATGAATTCCGTCCTTGCGCCAAAAACTAAAACTTTCCAAACTGAAGGTCGAGTTCGTTGGCCAGCATTTTCGAGCACATTAAATAGGTCAAATTCCAAAAAAAGTGCTGAAAAACCACTAAAAATGGTTAAAGTTATATTTTAAGCAGCATATTGCTCAAATTAAGTTTATTAACAATAAAATAGAACATTAAAAAATGTACCTATGTACTTAAATTTCATTAAAATGTGCAAAAAAAATCGATGAAAACTACGACAAAGTTAAAAATCCAAAATCTCTTTTTCAATATCAGATTATTATTCAGAACGAGTTTCTTGCTATAGCATTGGTAGTTAAAGATTTCTATTCACGCAAAGTCCTCAATTTTGAACAAAATGTAACATAAAATTGTACGATAATTTACGAGAATTCGCTCATACGATCATGCTGCATGAATGGTGTTTTGGTTGACCTTCGATAAAGTGTTAAAATGTGCGATAGCAAGAAAAAAAAATAGTGCAGTCCCACGGATTCGAACTTAGAAAACTCATGCATGCGCATCGAATGCACTATCTCCCGAGCTAAGAAGGCGCTTCATAATATGCGGCGAAACGAGGGATAGTCACCATTCAGTGAGCCGTGGTATCTTACAATTTTCTCTACACTTTCGTTCATTACGATCGGAAAACACATTTTCGTGCAATAAAACTTGAATGGGACTAATATGAACCATTTAAATAAGCGCTGTTGACAGTTTTGGCCATCTGGCCAATGATTGGAGTAGGAAAAGTTTGCATCATTCCAGTTATTAGCCACCCGGCCAATGACTGGAGGAATCACTCTTCTTGTCATCCGGTTATTGGCCGGCCTTATATTTTCTACAATTTATGAGAATTTTATGTCCTGGTGGCAGCAGTTGATTAATAATCAACTAGTGATCATGCAAACACAAAAGAAAGTTCACCTAATTTGAAAAGCACCACATCAAACCCTTAAGAATGAGTTGAGGTATGCTTACCGTTTTCACAAGAAACAGGGGTGATCATCCTACTTCTTGCACCTTCACCACGTGAAATGAGTTTGGGAGGTTTATATGAGGTTTCACTATAACCTTCAACATCCCACTGCCTTCTAGATTACACACTTCGAGGGAAAAAAACATTTAAAAAGATCCAAGAGACATCTGGGTTGTAAAAAAAGTCCAGTCATGCAGCATGACCCCATGAGCGAATTTTTGAAGAAATCTTCAACATTTCAGTCGCTATTGATCGTGTAGAGAAATTTTAGTTTATGATTTTGATAGACAAACATGGAATGAAATTTTAAACAAGACCTACTACCTACGTTTTAAACAGCATGGTTCTAGGATTGGTTATACAGGGATACTTCCATAAGAGTAGTTCAATCTGAATTTGGACAATGTTTCATGCAAATATTACCGATTTTTACAACTAGCGAACGGCATTATTTCGATTTTTGACTGATTTTTCAACTTTGAAATTTTTGAAAACTTGATAGGTACATATTCTTATAGGAAATTTTACGCTGATTCTGAATATACCACATGTTAGTATGCTGAAAAAATTATTTCGCACAACAAATCGCAAAAAACAGGCTATTTTGAAATTTTTGAAAATTTCAACCCGAAGATGTAATCCGATCATGCTGGCCAACGATCTTGAACTTTCGTTTTGTGTCCTTAACATTTTAATATTTGTCTGACGTTTCTAGCACAATTCTACGGACAGTTATCGTCTGGAATGACACATACATACATACATATCACACCCGTCCTAGAATAAGGGTACAACTCAAAAATCGCGATTTTTGAGTTAGTTGTGGTTCTGAGAAGTAGAAACGGTCTAGTTTGTCTGTAGAAGGTGGAGATATGTGTAGGGCACTCTAATTCCGCTAGAGAGTGCGTGTGTCTTTCTTCTATGGAGGGAGTAACCAATTCACGTCCTAGGAAGAAAGACACAACTCAGTTGAGTTCACGCAGTCTGTGTCTCGTTTTGAGTTGTTTCCTTTTTGTGTGGTCAATTTCAACTTGTGTCTTTCTTTTCTGAACATTTTGGATCCTGACTGGTGAGATTTCAGTGTTTGAGTTGGGACAACTCAAAAATTCTTAAAAAATCAACAAAACCGTTCCCCCCACTCCCTTCCCACTGGCCAAAAAACTATTTATTCACCATGGGGCGTTAGAGTAATAATATAGGAAACAAGTTTCGCAAAGATAAATTATGTTCATCGTGTTCCAAAGAACGGGTAGCCAATGGTGTGGAAGGTAAACTTTGAATGCGATTCGCCGAAAATGACAATTTTTGAGTTGTACCCTTATTCTAGGATGGGTGCGATACATACATACATATATACATACATTAAAAAAATGCGTTAAACTTCAGAATATGATTCAGAATAGCCTGAAACGGATTTCTGCATAAAACTTTTTCAAAAATTCACATTCTACAAATTTTGAGGCGAGAGCTTAATTTTCTTCAAAAATTCGCTAAAAAATAGAAAAATAACTAAAGATGGTGTCAACATTCACAGAATGAAATCCAGGACTTTCATTTAATAATGCCTAATGAACTCAAAATTATTAGACTAATGTACAGGGTGGTCCGTAATAAACGGACACATTTTAAAATCCTGTAACATTCACAAATTCGATCGTAGGGATTAAAAATAAGCAGAACGTGTATAGAAAATCAGTAAATTTTATTCACAATGAAAAATCGGAAAAAAATTATCACGTTTTAAAAATTATGTCATTCAAATGACGACCCTATTTGGTAACGCACAGTTCAAGACGGTCCTTGAAGTTCTGCATCACTCTTTGCACCATATCTTCCGGTATTTCCGCGATTTCTCGTCTTATTGACTGCTTCAATGCTTGAATGGTTCGTGGTTTGTCCGTGTACACTTTAGATTTCAGGTGGCCCCGTAGAAAAAACTCCAGTCATGCAGCATGACCCCATGAGCGAATTTTTGAAGAAATCTTCGACATTTCAGTCGCTATTGATCGTGTAGAGAAATTTTAGTTTATGATTTTGATAGACAAACATGGAATCAAATTATTAAAAATAATTAGGCGGTACTCATACTTTATTATTATTAAACTAATCTTGTAGATTTAAAGAAAAATGTAGGTAAATATTCATAGATTTCGATGTCCAATGTGGTCAGTATTGAAGGCAGTTGAAATCTTAACAATATCCTATTATAACATCATCAAATCTTGACATAAAATAAAATAACATACCGACGTCATATGAAAGAAACGTATTTCCACAGCCAATCGATGATATAAAGTCATTCGAGTCAAGGCATTCGAATCTAGTATCCTACAGCAAGAAATTGACAGACAAACTGTAGTCTCTGTGCATCTATTGACAGCCTAAATTATGAGGAAGATTTTTTTTTTTTTTTTAAACAAGCACCTACTAACCTACGTTTTAAACAGCATGGTTCTAGGATTGGTTATACAGGGATACTTCCATAAGAGTAGTTCAATCTGAATTTGGACAATGTTTCATGCAAATATTACCGATTTTTACCACTAGCGAACGGCATTATTTCGATTGTTGATTGATTTTTCAACTTTGAAATTTTTGAAAACTTGATACATATTCTTATAGGAAATTTTACGCTGATTCCGAATATACCACATGTTGGTAGACTGAAAAAGTTATTTCGCACAACAAATCGCAAAAAACAGGCTATTTTGAAATTTTTGACTACATTTTTGAAAATTTCAACCCGAAGATGTAATCCGATCATGCTGGCCAACGAACTTGAACTTTCGTTTTGTGTCCTTAACATTTTAAAATTTGTTTGAAGTTTCTAGCACAATTCTACGAACAGTTATCGTCTGGAATGACACATACATACATATATACATACATACATACATACATATATACATACATACATACATATATACATACATATATACATACATACATACATAAAAAAATGCGTTAAACTTCAGAATATGATTCAGAATGGCCTGAAACGGATTTCTGCATAAATTTTTTTCAAAAATTCACATTCTACAAATTTTGAGGCGAGAGCAATAGCTTAATTTTCTTCAAAAATTCGCTAAAAGTCACAGGGGGTGAGGTCTGGGGAACGCGGAGGCCAGGGAACATCCCCATGCCGGGAGATCACGCGTCCGGGAAAAATCGTTCGCAAAAAGCCACCTGAAGTCTAAAGTGTACGTGGACAAACCACGAACCATTCAAGCATTGAAGCAGTCAATAAGACGAGAAATCGCGGAAATACCGAAGATATGGAGCAAAGAGTGATGCAGAACTTCAAGGACCGTCTTGAACTGTGCGTTACCAAACAGGGTCGTCATTTAAATGACATAATTTTTAAAAGTTGATCATTTTTTTCCGATTTTACGATTGTGAATAAAACTTACTGATTTTCTCTACACGTTCTGCTTATTTTTTAATCCCTACGATTGAATTTGTGAATGTTACAGGATTTTAAAATGTGTCCGTTTATTACGGACCACCCTGTACAATCCACATCCTCATAACATGGCTGGCTCGCTGCGTGCGCCGTATCTGGCCATTTGGGGATGAGTATATTCATACGCATCGTGCATACAAATGACTTGAGAATGTTCTGAATTCGTTGTTCTGAGTTTTTGGGCCAACTTTTCTTAAAGCTACCAGCCGCGTCGTGAACTTTGCGGTCTTTGTTCCCGCAAAACCGAAACGTGTGAAGAGCGATACGATCCTCATCTGGAACGACTTTAAGGCCACAAACGCATCGTTAATACGTTCCCGCGTAATCGGATCAATAAAACGCCGCTCGGAGCTTCACAGGACGAAAGCTGAGGTCCCATTAAGCCCTTCGCCTTCCACGAGAAAAGCAATTACTCTTCCGACGCCTTAACTGTTGGGTTCCTTCTGTGACTAATACGGCATCAACCGTCGGGGGACCTGATTTATCGGGATTTGTATCTCGTTTCCCCGTGCCCCGGAGGCGAACGCATCTTTCACGCTCGTTTTGTGGTCGGGGAACGTAGAACGAGCGTCTCGTTTCGAAACTGAGAATCACTTACGAGAGATGAAGCGGACTCGAAGGTACCTCATACCTCCGTAATGGATATTCTCAATAGTTTTTGAGTTTCTTTTATTTTCCTTCGCATTTTTTACGTGTCTATCTCATTTCACGGTGCTCCAATTTGTGAGGAACCATTAGGCACGGCTCGTGAGGTATCTGTGTAAGCTGATTCCGGTCAGTCTCATACACGCTGACTAGACCAACCCAAGATCGTAACAAACAACAGGCATTAATTTTATTGAATAGTTACTGGGTTTATGAAAGAGCAATTAATTACTGGGTCAGGATTTCTATGATGGATGAGAGTGGCCCAAGATTCGTTTTAGGGTATTGGAGAATATGCATAATTCTTCAACCAGTTCAACTGATCATAACAACTGGTATACCTGCATTTATAACATGGTTGCTGTCCTTGGCTCCCACGATATCCTAACAGCTGAGGACCCTCGAAATTTGAAATCGATCCTACCGTCACTAATCGAAAAACTCTACAACCATTTTTGGTGCCAGGACATCAATCTGGTTTACAGTGCCAGATTTAATATGTTCTATAGGAGGATAGCGGACTATTCAGGTAGGCAGAAGTATTTGGGACTCATTCAAAATGTCCAGATTGAGAGGGTGTTGTGCCAGTTATGTCTGTCTTCAAAGTTTTTCGTAACTGTTTATTATAGAGGTACTTCTCATAAGTTTAGAAGCGAGAGCTTATGCAATATATGCAATATGAAAGAAGCTGACACCCTCTGCCATTTTTGTCTACGTTGCCCGATCTTAGAACCGTACCGAAGGCAATTCATTGCGAAATACATCTGTGGGCTCCCAGTGGTTGAGGATGAGGATCGTCTGGCTAATTTGCTCGGTTTTGGTGATGATAGGGAGAAAATGTTAAATTTATTTCATTTTGTTACTAGTGCACTAGCACTTCGATCAATTGCGCTCACCGAATAGGTGTCTGATATGTACAGCATTAGCATTGTATAGTGTACAACAGGATATGCTTGTTGTGGATATTGTACGAGTACCACAGGTATAGCGTGGATGTTATGGATTCATAACGGATTATTATTCTTTATATTAATTTCATATCGATGACCTCGTTTATTTTGCATGTACTTTATTAAGCTGTAATGCCCTGTTAACTAGATTAGGAAGAAGATATTTGACTTATTTCTTATCTATTATATATATGTTTCTAATGATGATGTGTTTCAAGTGGACCTGAACTCTTTGTAATAATCATTGATTTAATACAATGAAAAACTTACTACTACTACTACATATTCTCAATAGTTTTTTGAGTTTCTTTTATTCTTCCTTCGCATTTTTTACGTGTCTATCTCATTTCACGGTGCTCCAATTTGTGAGGAACCATTAGGCACGACTCGTGAGGTATCTGTGTATTCTGATTCCGGTCAGTCTCATACACGATGACTAGACAAGCCCAAGATCCTAACAAACAACAGGCATTAATTTTATCGAATAGTTACTGGGTTTATGAAAGAGCAATTAATTACTGGGTCAGGATTTCTATGATGGATGAGAGTAAGTGGCCCAAGATTCGTTTTAGGGTATTGGAGAATATGCATAATTCTTCGACCAGTTCAACTGATCATAACAACTGGTATACCTGCATTTTTAACATGGTTGCTGTCCTTGGCTCCCACAATATCCTAACAGCTGAGGACCCTCGAAATTTGAAATCGATCCTACCGTCACTAATCGAAAAACTCTACAACCATTTTTGGTGCCAGGACATCAATCTGGTTTACAGTGCCAGATTTAATATGTTCTATAGGAGGATAGCGGACTATTCAGGTAGGCAGAAGTATTTGGGACTCATTCAAAATGTCCAGATTGAGAGGGTGTTGTGTCAGTTGCGTCTGTCTTCAAAGTTTTTCGTAACTGTGTATTATAGAGGTACTTCTCATAAGTTTAGAAGCGAGAGCTTATGCAATATATGCAATATGAAAGAAGCTGACACCCTCTGCCATTTTTGTCTACGTTGCCCGATCTTAGAACCGTACCGAAGGCAATTCATTGCGAAATACATCTGTGGGCTCCCAGTGGTTGAGGATGAGGATCGTCTGGCTAATTTGCTCGATTTTGGTGACGATAGGGAGAAAATGTTAAATTTATTTCATTTTGTTACTGGTGCGCTAGCACTTCGATCAATTGCGCTCACCGAATAGGTGTCTGATATGTACTGCATTAGCATTGTATAGTGTACAACGGGATAGTCTTGTTGTGGATATTGTACGAGTACCACAGGTATAGCGTGGATGTTATGGATTCATAAGGGATTATTATTCTTTATATTAATTTCATATCGATGACCTCGTTTATTTTGCATGTACTTCATTAAGCTGTAATGCCCTGTTAACTAGATTAGGAAGAAGATATTTGACTTATTTCTTATCTATTAGGTATATATTTTTCTAATGATGATGTGTAAGTGGACCTGAACTCTTTGTAATAATCATTGATTTAATACAATAAACAACTTACTACTACTACTACATATTCTCAATAGTTTTTTGAGTTTCTTTTATTTTTCCTTCGCATTTTTTACGTGTCTATCTCATTTCACGGTGCTCCAATTCGTGAGGAACCATTAGGCACGACTAGTGAGGTATCTGTGTAAGCTGATTCCGGTCAGTCTCACATACGCTGACTAGACAAGCCCGAGATCGTAACAAACAACAGGTATTAATTTTATCGAATTCCAACCACCGAGCATTACGACTGATAGGTAACAATAAATTCAAAAATCATTGGAAGAAAACTACCCATCGTAGGTGAGTGCGGCTGGTGTTAAATTTCTTCGAATTGATTCCATTTTCATTTAAAAGACCAAGGGATTCAATGGAGTGTCTCGAAGATTTTACAACGAAGAATGTCCAGTCATGCAGCATGACCCCATGAGCAAATTTTTGAAGAAATCTTCGACATTTCAGTCGCTATTGATCGTGTAGAGAAATTTTAGTTTATGATTTTGATAGACAAACATGGAATCAAATTATTAAAAATAATTAGGAGGTACTCATACTTTATTATTATTAAACTAATCTTGTAGATTTAAAGGCAAATGTAGGTAAATTTTCATAGATTTCGATGTCCAATGTGGTCAGGATTGAAGGCAGTTGAAATCTTAACAGTATACTATCATAACATCATCAAATCTTGACATAAAATAAAATAACATACCAACGTCATATGAAAGAAACGTATTTCCACAGCCAATCGATGATGAGGCTTTATATTACGAGTGATATAAAGTCAGTTGCATTCAAATCTAGTATCCCACAACAAGAAATTGACATACAAACTGTAGTCTCTGTTTCATGCAAATATTACCGATTTTTACAACTAGCGAACGGCATTATTTCGATTTTTGACTGATTTTTCAACTTTGAAATTTTTGAAAACTTCATACATATTGTTATAGGAAATTTTACGCTGATTCGGAATATACCACATGTTAGTATGCTGAAAAAATTATTTCGCACAACAAATCGCAAAAAACAGGCTATTTTGAAATTTTTGACTACATTTTTGAAAATTTCAACCCGAAGATATAATCCGATCATGCTGGCCAACGAACTTGAACTTTCGTTTTGTGTCCTTAACATTTTAAAACTTGTTTGAAGTTTCTAGCACAATTCTACGGACAGTTACCGTCTGGAATGACACTTTTTTTTTTTTTTTTTTTTTTTTTTTTTAACCTTCCCTTAAAGACGGAGGGGCACGCCATTAAACTGAAAAATAAACAAATAAAATAAAGAAGTGGGGAAGACGCCCAGGTTTACCCGACGCCGGCTCTAGGGATAAGGGAAGTTGCAGGACGAGGAGGAAGAATGGGATGAAAGGATGTGCCCCTATAAAATGACCACCAGTTCAAGTAAGAACCCCTCAGGACGCGGGTGGTGATACCACGGAGTACTCCTGCCGAGATGCCCAACTCGAGCAACTCTGTGGCACTTTTCCCGCACCACTACCCGCGTCATGAGACGGTCGCGGCAATGACCTTGATGTTATTAGGTGCCACACCTTTTAGCTCAGATATCGCTTGGCGCAGATCATTTCTATCATATTTGCTTTTCTTAGCCCGTCAGGTCTGCTCCATGTCCACGCTGCCACTGACAACCTGGACATCCAGGATTATGGCAGACCCATCGGGCTTGATCGCATCGATATCTGGCTTCTTGCCCCGGTCACTCGGCATATGGTATAGTCTCTCCCTTTCGACATCCCAACCGCTAGATGACAAAGCACCTGCTATCTGCTTGGCAACCGCATCGTGACGTAAAATGCGGTCACCGTGAGTACGAGGACACTGCTGCACCACATGATAAAGATTCTCATTTTAGCATGTATGTATAGTAGTTGTGAAATGGGGGTTCAGCCCGCAGCCTACCTGCCTAGCCTGGCGGAGTGCTTAGCGGGGGCGGGGGCCGGGGACGCTAATGATAAGGAAATGTGGTTAGATAAGGAAATAGTATGTTAAACGTCAAACTACCGTCATGATAAGGAAATGTGGTTAGATAAGGAAATGTGGTCAGGGTCAACGTGTGGTTATCATCCTTTGACCGCATCTACCGCGCATTGATATCAGAAGTTGTCCAGTGAGATTTAGCTTAGTATAAAAGCAGAAACGGTGAGAAGATGTTCGTTTATCATTTGGGTAAATACAAAAGTGTCTGTGTGATTGTCAGCGGTAGTTTATATGTGTTAGCGCTAAGAGAAAACAACGCGATGTTGATATTACCAATGGAGGCGTGGGATGTGCTGAAAAGAAAGGCCAAGTTTATAATTGATTATTTATTGAGTCGACAGAAATCGCAATACATCATGTTTGATTCCGCAGAGATAACAATGACGTTGTTGACGGATAAGCGGAAGAAGTTGGTGATTAACGAAAAAAATCCGTGGTGTCTGACGTCATCTTCATCCGCTATCACCTTGCGCAAGAGGGAATTGATGACGTTATTGTCCCATGGAGCAGTGACGATTGATAATTACATCACGAACCTCGAAGCCTCCTCATCAATGGTGAAAAATCAGATGCAGAACGACAGAGGGATTATGTTTGAAGAGCAGCCGGTGGATCAGACGCAGATCGACGTAGGGGCGATGTTTGAAGCGTTGCAGATGGATGTTGCGGCTAAAGAACTGCTGACCGAGGAATCCATCCTTTTTCATCCATCCCTAAATATTTAACGTACATTTTATCTTTTTGTTTCCGTAAAACCTTTTCAATCAAATATACGTCGTCATGTCGAACCCGCTGTAGTTCTTCTTTATAAAACCTTCCTTTAATGATTTGACCATTTTTGTCTCTCAATGAGTAAGTAATTGGTTTTGTGTGATGAATAGCTTGAACGTGGAAAATTTCAGGAGTCCAGTTTACCATGTAGCCTTTTGAAAATATTGTTTTCTCTTTCGATATTCTCACAGGATCATCAAATGCTAGAGTAGCACGAGCAGTAGTAGAAGCTCGCCGATCCTCATTTGCGAAAAACGTTTTCAATATGTATTTTTCATTGGTTGAGTCGACTTCCGACGGCTTACACTTTATTTTAGAATGTACGGAGTTGTTGTATTCATTCACTAATCGAGGTAGTATATCGACAAATTTATATTTTCCCGTCTTGTGGAATACTCTCCACATTTTCGTTTTTAAAGTTCGGTTAAACCGTTCAACGATCGAACATTTTATTTTTGAAAACGTTCCGTAATGGTTTATTTTCCATTTCTTCATTAAATCTCGGAAATGAGAGTTGAAAAACTCCTTCCCGTTGTCAGACTGGAGATTGGAAGGAGACTCTTTAGCGTCCAAAAGTACTTTCTCCATGGCTTTGGTTACATCATTAGCGTTTTTCCTTTTTACAGGTACAGCCCTCGCAAATTTGGAAAACGTATCTATCACTGTTAAAATATAACGGTTTCCATTATTCAACTTAGCATAAGGGATCATTTCAACCAAATCTATTTGCCATAAATCGTTGATTCCTCTGGTAATTATCGATCTCCTGGGATATTTGACGCGGGACGGCTTAAGCAATTCATGGACCACTTCATTCTTTACCGATGTTGAGGTCATTATGTTTGCGTCGAACTGGTTACTTTTTCAGCTAACAAGGAAGTTTTCAACTTATTCAACTCATCTCTCAGAAACTTCAAGGTTACAGCATCTTGATCGGCCACAGGATCGGCAATATTGATAATATTACGCTTTTTGGCGTCGTACGCGTCAAGTTGCGGACGAAAAAATATAGTTTTGTCCCAAACATATCTCTGTGTGACTGCATCAGTTGGCTGTTGCGGATCCATCAAATTAATTATACGCCTGTTCGATAAATCGATGTTCTGATCGCCGGTCAGACATTTTGAAATAACGTAAGCTTTATTGACGGCGTCATTATCCGAAGTAGGTTCTTTCAGCACTTGTAAATTCTCGAATTTCATATCAAAGTACTGTTTGTTGACAGCGTCACGAGGTGATACAGGAGTGTATACATTAATGATTCGTCCGTTTTTCATGTTAAGATCTCCATCAACGGTCACGTCCAGCATCCTAAACCGCCGAGATATGTGATTGGAGGAGCGGCCGTACTTATCAATTGACATGTTGACCAGATACTGGAGACTATGAGATGTAACCAGCTTCTTTTAACTCTTCAAGAACGGAATTGATTTCATTTTGGTGTCCGCTGTGACCACTTAAGCTAGACGCATGGAGTAAACGCAATCTATTAACAAGTTCATTGGGATCATTCCAATATTCGTACGAGATCAAAGTTGATTTTGGCAACACCTTGTTGAAAATGCCCATCCCGTCTTTTTGAGCTTTTTTCCCAAAAATCTTACTTAATACGGTTCTATACTTCAAACTTCCAAATGTGTTTAAGACGTTCGACTTGGAATATCCATGGTAAGCGACATTGGTGTGGCGGACAATATCAGCATACCGTTTGAAGTCAAGGTCGGTATAATCTGTTGGTTCTTCCAAAAAAAGCAGTTCCCACAATCCTTTGGTAGATGGATACTTCAAATCATCAACTCTTATGTATTTTCCATCAAAACCAAAATTTTTATCCCCCATCGTCAGCTGATTATTGGCGGATATTTTGGGAGAGTAGATTTTATCCAGCGTTTTACGCCCACTCCATTTCCCAGTCATAATTTTTTGAATGTACGGTTTAGCATGAACTGGAATATTTTCAATAGGTAAAACATGGCTAGCAACAGTAGGAGGAGGAGAAGGTTTATGTTTTTGAATCAATGGTTGTTGTTGTTGTTGAGAACTTTCCCCTTTTTCTTCCTCCTCCTCTTGATCGTCAACCTCATCCTCCAAATTCAATTCTTCATCGCCAGATGTTCCTGTTGGCATTTCAATGGTAACATCATCCCCTTCTTCTTCTTCTTCTTCTTTATGCACAGGCTTGGAATAGTTTCCAACTATCCCAGGTTTGAATGCGGATGTTCTTTTTTTTTTAATTTTAGACTTCGCGGTCAACTTGACGAGTTTAGATTTAACTTTTTTAACGTCTTTTCCATATTCGCCCGAAAGCTTTTTGTTCTCATGAGCGATAGTTGTTAATTCTTGTAACGGTTCAACAATCGGTTTGAAAGTCTTGTTCAAAAACTCGGAATCGTCAGCTTCATTTTGTTGCAGCTGTTTATATTTCCTTTTCAGAGACTTTTTGGCTCTGATGAGATTTTTCATTAAGGTTGTATCCGTCATGATTACCGCGAAACGACTACACAAACGTTCACTTATACGTTGCAATTTATATGTCTGTGAAGAAATTGTTGAAATTTTTACGATATCTGCCCTCGTTTATATTTCTTTCTTTATCAATTACCAAAAATGCGAACTTGTCGTTTTCCCAACAAAGCGAACACATTTCCTTGAACTGTTTGAAAGACATATCCGAAGAACAATGATCTTCGTAGATTTTGTAGATACATCGCGGACCTTGAGGAAATGCTATGATCATGTTGCAATTGTCTCTCAACAGCATTCTAGGCACATGAGTATACGTTTGAGTCAAGTAAAAACAATCTACTTTACTGTGTCTGCCTCTAGTGTAAAATTCCCTCATCGTGTCCTGGGCGCACGTTGACAAATCGTCGAATATGATAACTGAATTCTCCAAAGCGTTTTCAGGCGTAATTACCTCTTCTTTATCGCTGAATTCTTGATAACCTATTTCAGGAGTAGAGCTAATAACATCCCTCAAATACTGATATTTTTTCTGATTCAAGGATTTACTGTAAACGTATATATTTTTAAATCTGAGACCATTTTCATGCAACAATAAATTCAACATCAAATTAGTTTTTCCCGAATTACTCGGACCGCAAATTATGCATCGTATGGAATCGGGTAAAAGGTCGCCGTGCCTCGACGACGGCTTTTTCTTCTCACAAAAGTCATCGAGTTTCATTATAGTTAACACATTGCCACTTTGTTTACTCAAACGCATCTTCAACGTGAATGAGATAAATGGGGGTGTGAATCCTATTTTTATTCAGTTATCATGATGACGACGGCCACTATAAAACGTGGGAACGGACTAGTGAACTATCTCATTAATAAGTTGGATAAGAAGGAGCTGCATCTCCCTGGTTATTCGTGGTGCGGTCCAGGAACAGACATAGAAAAACGCCTTGCTCGCGGGGATCCTGGGATAAACCCGCTAGATAGAGCTTGTAAGGATCACGATTTATACTATAGTCGACACCAAGACGTCCCCAGCAGACACATTGCTGATAGACGATTGGCTGATGCGGCTTGGGAAAGAGTGAAATCAAAAGACGCTAACTGGAAAGAAAGAGCAGCCGCTTTGCTCGTTACAAACGCTATGAAAGCCAAAGTCAAGTTAGGTCTCGGCTTACCGTTCAGCAGGGTTGTCAAAGCGGCTCAGTTGCCTAAAAATATCGGACAAAGAAAGAAAGCGCCATCTTTGCATCAGTTATCTCAGCTATCCTTGAGTCGCGCTAAAACCTTTTTAAAGAAGAACAAGAATCGTCGAATCAGAAAACCGAGAGTGTTGCCTCTTCCTAAAAAATGGACTGGAGGAGTGTTACCGCTGATTCCAATATTCGCGGGACTTTCCGCGATCGGAAGCTTATTGGGCGGGGCGTCGAACGTGGTCAAAGCAGTGCGGGAGGCAAGCGAAAACCGAAAGGTTGGAAACGGGCAAACATCAACCAAAATAGGCGAAGGCATATTTTTGAAGCCTTATCGGAAGGGATACGGTATCTTCCTCAGACCTTACAAACCATATTGAAGCGGCTCCCTAATAAACCGTTATCGAATAAACAACTACATAATGCGGCTGTCAAGGCTAATTCGCTAACTAATGTCATTTTTCGAGGTGTTTTCATGCGTGACACGCTTCCATCACGTCCTAGAAAGAATGAATATTTGATATTGAATTTGGATGACGAAGCTGGACCGGGAACCCATTGGGTATGTTTTTGGAAAAAAGGAAAGCGAGTGAAGTACTACGATAGTTTCGCTCTCCCGCCGCCCTTGGAAGTTGTAGATTACCTAGAGGGCTGCGACGTTTACTATAACAATGAAACACATCAAGCGTACGATTGTTGGCATTGCGGACATTTTTGCTTATTGTTTCTTTTTAAAGAAATGAGTTCGACGCGTAAACCCGTCAGTCATGAGTCACACATTGACCTTATCAGGCGATAACAGCAATTTGAGCGCGGACTTCTTTCCGCCGATCATTTTAGATGAGAGGAAACGGTACGCTATCGGATTACTCTCTTTATACACCTACAACAGCATTCCAAACGTGGACGATGGGATCAATGACGAATTCGTGTACGATGGAAAAAAGGTCTTGAAAATACCTACTGGCACGTACGAAATAGAATCTATTTGCGACTATATTTCTTCGACACTTCAAGAAATCAATAGCGAATACATCTTTTCGTGTTCTACTAACATGAATACGCTGCAACTGGAAATAAAAGCTAATTTCGATATCGACTTTACTGGAGAACGCTCAGTTGGTAAACTACTGGGATTTAAGAATATAGTTCTCGGGAAAGATAAAAAGCACTCCTCAAACGCTTCAATCACTGTCCAAGGCTTTAATGTTATATCAGTAGAGTGTAGTATCGCCACAGGTTCATTCATAAATGGAAAATTGGGTCATTCAGTACACACATTTTACCCGGCGGCTGAACCTGGGTATAAAATAGTTGAAACGCCAAATCCTGTGGTCTATTTAAACCTCAACACCAGTACTATCAACAACATTAGCGTCCAGTTGGTCGACGAGAACGGACGTCTGATAAATTTTCGTGGCGAGAATATCACAGTTCGTTTACACATCAGGGAAGAGAAGTGAAACACCTAGAGAGAAACATAAATGGGTATTGATTTCAATTCATCACGTCGCCATTTCAACAGTGATTCTTTTGCTAAAGGGAAGCTGCTCAGTAAGAGGAAAGCGGGAAAAACTCTAACAGACGCCAATATTTTCTACCTGAGGAGTTTGGGATACAACGTTCATAAGCATGGAGGAAATTCTACAAGTTCGTCAACCGTTGCATTTCAATAATGACGTGGAGAGCCTACAGCATCATCAGTATTCGCCCTACAACCTTTCGGGAATGTCAAATAACGATGAGATTAGAATAACCGTTCAACAGTCTGATGTGCTCACCCTACCCTGTCACAGTTATCTCTATTTGGAAGGCACTTTGACAAAAGAGGCGAACGGCAAAGAGGCGAAATTGATCAATAATGCTTTCCCGTTTCTGTTTGAAGAAATCAGATATGAAATAAACAACGTTGAAGTTGATAGTTTACGGAACCCTGGAGTTGGAAGTACTTTGAAAAGTTACTTATCATTTTCCCCGTCAGATTATCATATGTTGGAAAATGCGGGATTGAATAATCCTAATACGGCGTTTGAGGCTCCAACATCCATTATTGATTCAACTACAGGAACATTCAACGTGATTTTACCTTTGAGAATGCTGATGGGATTTTTTGAAGATTTTAGACGTATTTTAATCAATGTTAAACAGGAGCTGATATTGATTCGATCGAGTACTGATATAAACGCTATCACTGGCGAAACTGGCGCTGAAAAATCTAAACTGCAATTGAATAAAGTCGTATGGAACATTCCTCACGTCAAAGTCTCAGATTCCTATAAGTTACGTCTGCTTAAAATCGTCGATAGCTCTACACCTCTCATCATGCCCTTCCGTGCTTGGGAATTACATGAGCATCCTAATTTGACTTCTAGCGATAAAATGACTTGGCATATTAAAACAACTACTCAACTACACAACCCTCGTTACGTGATAATAGCGTTTCACACTAATAGAAAAAACAACATTGGCGGTAATCTCTCAAAGTTTGATTCAGCTTCACTTCGCAATGCCAAATTGTTTCTAAATGATACCCAATACCCATATCATGACTTACAAATAGATTTTAGTAAGAAGAAAATTTCGCAAATTTACGATATGTATGCAGATTTTCAAAGAAGCTACTACAACAGGATTTTTTCCACACCCATGATGTCTCGGAAAACGTTTGAAGATTCCCCAATAATCGTCATTGATTGTTCGAAACAAACTGAAACTATTCATGAAGGCACTTGTGACATCAGATTGGAAATTGAGATATCATCTTCTATCAAGGCCGGCATCGCATTCTCCTGTTACGCATTAATATTGTATGAGAAAATTGTCGAGTACACCCCTATCACTGGTATTGAACGCAGACCATAGTATATACTGAGAGAAAAAAAAAGAGGAAGAATAAAATAAGAAACAAGTTTTAGATACACAAACTTTTATTACCATATGCTTTTGTCTCTATAAAATTGTCCAAAATTATTCTTTTATCGTCATCAGCAGTTAAACACTTTTTATTCATTTTCACAGTATAAATGTAATGTTTTTAACGAAACGTTAAAAATGTTCCATATATATCTTTGTCAATATTGAATAAAACGTTATAATAATCTTGAAAACTGATATGTTTCTTTACATGCACCTCCTTTACACCTTTCGCTTTTTTGACTATCGACTTATCAGCCATCTTATAGGCGTACAACTTTGATTTCAGACCCACATATTCAGTAATTGGCACGCCTGCAGTGACGTCTTTGAATAATCCTACAACTTTTTTATTCATAGAACTGTAACATTCGTGATTAGCATCGTAATTTGAGGTGTCTAAATAATCCATATAGCGCAACATATCATGATAAGCATCGTTTGAGTCTATTTCAAATAAAAATGAATCAGTGTCCATGTACAACAATTTAATCTGATTGGAAGGATAGTGAGTTAACATACAATTATACAAAAAATCATACATAATGATCTTTGAAAGTTCGAGACAGGTAAATCCTATGTATAGCGGTTTATCAAGAACAACTTTTTCCTTATAGAAATGTACTCCTACGACATGTTCGTTGAAAATCGTACGATCCTTAAAATTAGATTTCCTAATGAGACGTGAAAGTCTGTTTTCATTTATCACCAACTCCATGTGAAACCTTTTTCGAACTCTTTCGCAAGATTTTCCAAACACACAATTATTCATACTTTTGTAAAAGTCTTTTTCAAAGTCATTCGCCGCTTTGGTTCTCATTCGAGTATTCAAATCTATGTACGATTTAAGCCAGGGGGACTGATTAAATTGAAGGACTCGATGAATTTTTACTACTTTGAGACCGTTGGAAATGGCATGTTTCAAAGTTCTATAATGAACTATATAATTCGTCTTATGTTCCAGCGTTGTTAATAATTTCGCATGTTTACGATTAGGTGGGACTTTATTTTCACACAGGAATGGTAAACTATCATGGAGTTGATGTAAAGACGTTGGATACATAACATCCACCTCTAGAATGTAGCCTACAGGGTTATCATCTGGTACACATGCAACATCTACAGATTGAGGGTCATTAACCCAACAGAACCCGCTGGTGGGTAGGTAGTCAGATAAGGCTTTAGCGTACAAATTATTACAATCATACATGAGCAAAAATTTTGATGGGTTGGTCGGATCATAATCGGCTAAATATTTATTATTCGCTTTGGAATATCTACCTATACATGAAGTTATACCTCCACGGATACCGGATTCAATCATTAAAATCTGTTCAGAATCTGTCATTAACTCGAGTGAAATTCCTGTATGCTTTAGAGCCGCATCAAATGATAACCCAGGAGCCGTATAATACCAGGCGGGATCAAGACCGTATAGTTGGTAGCAAACTGTACGAAATTGTTGAAAACATTCGCATAGTAAAACCACATCGGTTTTGAGGTATAACTCTGTATACTGCCGGAGATTTTCAATTTTGAAAAGGTTCCAAACGGCATGCGCTCTTTCGTAATCCTCGGGATCCAAAGATTCTTCACTCATATCGTTATAAAAACATTCAATCGATGGCAATTGAGTTTCCTTTAGTTTTTCAAAACTAGTCATATAAGAGTATGGAAATACTCCTTTTTTAAGAAGTAGTTTCCTGCTATCAGGGTTTGGGAAAACCTTTTCCATTTCTGGGAATTCGGACAAATTATCGACCAGACTGGATAAACTCGCGGGCATGAAACGGTAACTATCGAGAAACCTCAACCAAATGTCAGATTTTTCAAATTGTTTCATAAACGCAATGTACTTTTCATTTGAAGTGGGAATTACGTGTACTCTACCATTTGAATGATGTATTTCATGTATGATTGGGTGAGCATCGTAATTGGTTAAATTATGCATGAATACGGGAATGAAGTTCGGCAGTTGAGTTTGTAGATTACAATCATTATGGCTAGCACAAACAAAATTTCCTGTTAGGTGATCGTGATGTCTGACTTTAACATCATCGGTTGAGAATTCTTTACCGCAAATGCCACAGCGAGTCGCGTTCATCACCAGTTCCGTTTCCTGTTGGGTGGTTAACCGTTTCATGGGAATATTGGTTTTATACAAGATTTCTACCTCTCTCGTAAGTCTTTCCAGATATATCATGAATTTTTTTGGGGCATCTTCACCCGTATAGATGAAAATCTCTTTTTGAAAACTAGGAATGATCGATTTAACCATAACCCCTATACTACATGCCACGTGATACTGTTTTTTATGCGACCACGGTTTAGTAGGAATTCCATCACCACCATCTATCGGTATCAGAACAGATTCAAAATCAGCGTAAACAACAATGGGTACCGATTGAGTATTTTTTACATTTTTGAAAGAGAGAGTCGCATTTTGACTGTTGGGTATTTCTATGCGGCAAGGTTCATTTTTTTCACACCAGTATGTGTGAGTATTAAAACGCTCTTTTACATTTGCCTCGCTGTGGGGAAAAGTAGTTAAGCAACGTCTACAAACCAAGTGTTTACCTTTGTGCTTTGTTGCAGAAGATCTTACTAACCGAGACAAATTACTAATGAGACAATAATGTGAATTATCCGATGAAGTGGTTATGTACAACAAATCAAAGTGCATGACCCCACCTTTATGCTTGGATATCATAATTGGAAATACAAAGTTGTCATCGTCCAATCCGTAAATATTACACGAAACGTTATTGATTTTTTCAAAATTTTTAACATCTTGGAAGGTCGTTGGAAAATTGACGCCTTCAAACGTGAAAGGGTGGTGTAGGGTTTTGTACATGCTTACATCGCTACATCGCCTAACATCAGTCACAAAAGATGAAAGAATGGAATACTTGAAACAATAATCGTCATTGGAGTTAACAACATTTATCACTGCTTTCTTATCAGCTATGCATTTGGGAAGCTTGATATACCTGGAACCTTTAAATGGAGTGTATTTACTTACTCTAATGAGTAAACCGTTGATTTCGACTAGAGTCCAACCTGATTTTTTCATTTCGAATTCAGATAATTCAGTAAGTAGTTTTTCAAATGTATCTTCTAAATGCTGTTGCAAATCATCACTGATTGTCAAAATTTTAACTTTGGTCTTAAAGTTGGCATCCGTCGTTTCCATGATATCTTCTCCTAACAGCTGTACGAAAACACATTCCAACAAAACGCTGCTCTTAAAGGTTCCAAATTTATCTAAACACTCCTCCAAATGAGATTTGTACGTATCATAAATTGAACCGAGGAAAATTTCAGGCTCTAGGAAGTTGTGAACATTTTTTATGAAGATGTCGAATACAGTATCATTCAAGGCGGTTTGAACAATACCATTTGATAAATGATCTGAAAACAATCTGATTGATTTATTCAAGGATGGATCTAATTTTCTTTTTGATGATGATGATGGCCTCGGCCCATCAGCAATGTCACTGAGACAACGAGCAGTATGTCTATCCAGATCATTAGAAGTTTTAAATTCTTTTCCACATTTTTGACATTTTAATGAGATAGGTGATGGAGGAGGATGGCAGCTATTCTTAACGTGTCTATTTAATGTGCTTTTGTCAAAGAAGGATTTATTACAGTTTTTGCAACTCACTCGAGGTTTTTTGCGAATTTTTGAAGATGTTGTTGCTGCTGATGATTCAGGAAAATCGTTATCCATTGTATGAAAGATTATTTCCTGGATTTCTTTTGTGGTTGTGTCGAGGAAGCTTCCATGAACTCCAAGTCGTATGCCATCCCTTTATAGCCCTTGAAAACCATTACATAATCTCCTGCAACAAGCAATGAAAAAAAAAAAAAAAAAAAGATTAGCTCATTTATTCTACGGGGAATTTCTCTTTCATACTTGAAATCGAAGTATGTTGGAAATTTTACCTGAATCGTATGAGAGTATTTCTTCCTGGCTTACAACGTCCGAATATCGTCTTGGCAGGGGTACAACAACCACTGAATTATCCTTCAATTGGATGTGCGCTAGTATGGTTCGCCCAAACTGCTGTTCAGATTCCTCCAGTTTAATGATCAGATATTCAACACCAACTTCTAGGTCTCGGATGTTCATATACTTTTTAATAACGCTTTCATTCAATTTTTTCAGCAATCCGCTCATTTCTAAAAAAAAAAAAGAACAGTCACTTTATTACTTTACTCCTTACGTCAAGTTGTTTTTTTAAATAAGAAAAACAATAAATTATAACGAGTACTTACTACGGTAAAAACGGGAGATTCCTGCAAGTTTCGTGCCGTCCTTCAGAGACTATGATTGACAACGCCGTGACAGCGACTTTATACGTAGAACGTAATCAGAAAACCAAAACCATACTAACCGCAGTTTCCTTCAGAAGAACGTCGTGAGAAAGGTTTTTCGACTGAAATATCCTTAAAATCACTTCACCTAATCTTTATGGTCCGCTATTTTGTTGTTTCGGCTGACGTATCTACAAATACTCGAAGGATGATAATTAATATATAATTAAATCGGCGTACTCAATATATCTTAATCGTTTCGTTACACTCAGTTGAAAAGCATTACCCTCTTCTTGACGTATAATGGTGACGATTATCGCGGTGGACTTTTGCGCGTTTCGTGACAATTGCGGCAGATTCGTCATCAAAGAGCTAAGTATTTCGAATGTTGGAAGTCGACAATACTATCACTGGATTTTTAATACGCCAGGTAACATACCGTTGGATAATTTCAAAGATTATGAGATGATGCATGGATTGAAACTTGACGATGGTTTACACGATTACACTGAAATACCTGCAATTTTGAGAGAGTACTTCGTCCAAAGCGACTTCGTTTTTTGCAAGGGTCTTGAAAAAGCTTATCACCTTGAAAAACTCGTTGGAAGCGTGCGACCTGTTCACGATTTATAAGTTTTTGGAGCTCCAAATATCAAAAAGCTTGTTCAAGAAATGAAACAACACACTGACGTTGGGATGTGTGAACATCATCAAAATTCAGGGAAATCGACGATGGAATGTTCCCAACTGAAAAGTGAATGCCTAGCTCAATGGATTCGCACACATCTGCCCTGGGTGAATTTAATGGACGTCTTCCCACGCTACAGAACTTTCGACACTCCTTCATGGACCGGAGAAACCTCGCCATTGGATTTGGCGTTACGAGGATTCTACAAACCTAAGCATGGTGGAAATGTGGTTCAGTGTGTGTATTGCTACGAAATTCACATCGAACATTCTGCATTAAACCATAATTGTTTACCTTGGAAGATGGATAATAAAAATTAAAAAAAAATAAGCTGTAATTTCTTTTATTTCCTTCTTTTTACTTTATAGATGAAAACCTAGATTTTCGCCATTTTCTCTTACTTTTCGCCTATTAACTTCAAATTTCCCAAATGACATGCTGTTTGGGTCATTTTTTGCCATGTTCTGAAAAACTTTAAAACTTCACTACTATTCTAAAAAAAATCCTGAAAACTGGCGAGTCTCATGAAAACTGCTTCTCCAACGGTTTAGTCAATTCTTCGCATATTTTGTTATTTAGGAGAGAAAATTATGTTTCTATGTTGAAGAATGTGGTTTTTTCCGTCGAATGCTAGTATATATACCCCAATATATGCAACAGAATGCAACTTTGAAGGGGCAAGGAGTATTGTGAAGAGAAGTAATATTCATTTCTAAAATGGTCGAGTGCGAACATTCACAAATTGAACCTTCATGCGATTACTGCAGTGACATACGCAATTTTTGTTGCAAATTTAGATGCTTGAGACGTTGGCACGATCAAGTCGACGGACTTTTACCTTGTGGGTGCAGTGCTTGGTGTACTTGTTCGTGCAAAACTTATGGTAGAAAATCGAAACATTGGGTCGATCGTTGCAAACTTTTCAAGAAAATGTTCAAAGAAATGATGACAAAATCAAAGTAGATTGTTCTAATTTGTTCGAATACAAAACATTTCTACAAAAATGTAATACAAGCAATTGTATAATTATCAGTAACAATATACTAAAACTCCATTTTGATTCTACATTTGAACTATGATTATGAGTTATTGAGCCATCAGCTTCGACAAACCGATCGCGAACCAAACACTACGCTCTTCCATGGAAGTGCCTGGACCACACCTCAACAACATATGGCTTTGAGTTATTACCCAAATTGGTGGGATAGTATTTTTGAAAACAAACCCCCACTAAATGTCAAGACTACTTCAAATTTGGTGAGATTGTTGTCTACCGTTGACACTGTTTTACATAAGATAATAGATCTGACTTTAAATGGTAGGATGGAGGCTAACACTTTTTTTACTACAACAGCACAGAAGCTAACTCTGCTTTTTGATTTGAGCGTTTATAAGGCGAACTGCCTCCAACTCATCGAAATCCGTCGACGTCATCGACATGGACGAAAAATTAGAACCTACGATTTTCAATTCCGCCACTGAGAGAATGAACGCACTCCGAGACTTTCCTATAGATAAATACGTCATCCCATCCTTACATTCATCATTACAGCCGGCTGCATTTGGACAGGAAAAGAAGATATTGTTATCTGCCCGTTTTTCTCCTTGAAACTCAACCACTGGACAGCTGATGATGAACCTATCGCTAATCATGAGAGATGGTCTCCTAAGTAGTTTGAGTGGTCACTGTTCTGTTGGCGGCGGTAGACGCGGTCAAAGGATGATAACCACACGTTGACGATAAGAGTCATTAAAAATTCTCAAGTAAGACAGGGACTCGAACCCTGGACAACCGCGTAGAAGACGGATGTGCTGACCACTAGACCATGGTGATCAGCTCTTGAATACTCCAATTTGCTCGCTCTTTCCTTATATTATGTTCGATTAATCCGACAGAATATTTACAAAAGTACGGCTATTTAGCGAAAGATGCCGTTGACATCGTACGAAATGTTGATGATGACCAAATACGAGATGGTATTACGCTTTTTCAAGAATTAAATGACTTACCTTTGAAAAATGGATCAATAGATGATGTTCGAATAAAAAGAAATTGAATTGTCTCGCGTCTTTTTCTTTATGTACTTCCCGCTCCCATGAGTTTATCTACCGCACGTTGTTACGACGACCGGCGATAAGACAATTAACCGCGCATTTCTAACCACATTTCCTTATCATTAGCGTCCCCGGCCCCCGCCCCCGCTAAGCACTCCGCCAGGCTAGGCAGGTAGGCTGCGGGCTGAACCCCCATTTCACAACTACTATGTATATACATACATACATACATACATATATACATACATACATTAAAAAATGCGTTAAACTTCAGAATATGATTCAGAAAAGCCTGAAACGGATTTCTGCAAAAAATTTTTTCAAAAATTCACATTCTACAAATTTTGAGGCGAGAGCAATAGCTTAATTTTCTTCAAAAATTCGCTAAAATCATTGAAAGAAAACTACCCATCGTAGGTGAGTGCGGCTGGTGTTAAATTTCTTCAAATTGATTTCATTTTCATTTAAAAGACCAAGGAATTCAATGGAGTGTCTCGAAGATTTTACAACGAAGAAAGAGAAACAAAAGAAACGCTTCCATACGACTCTGCAACACATTGGGACATTTTATGTCTTTAGGTGCAGACTCGTATGCAAACTCTAAGAGCCACTCAGCTGATCCGGACCCTGGGCATCGTCAAGTAAATGTCCTAAAGAGGCTACATACGAAATTACAGCTTCCTAGAGAGTAAAGTATAGAAATTACCTATTCAAATGGTTTAACCACCGCTTCACAAATCGAACCGTTCTAGCAATATTCGGATCACCTGCTATGAATCAAATCATCGAAACACCAGCTCAATGAAATCATCAGAAATTAACTAGCGGTTGCAATCATGTTCACAATATCAATTATTGAGAATGATCACCTGTGTGTAAACAATTATTCATATAACCATGCTCATAACTCAGCTTGTTGGCCACGCACTTCGCAGTAGTTAACATAAAATGGTTGGATAAATCGAGAGCTGTCGAACGAATGGTCAACGAATTTTGTGGGATGAAAAACGACGAAGTACCATTTCCCTAGCAACGACACGGTTGTAAGCGGAAATCATCAGAAAACCAACCGTAACGCTTTTTTTATCGCTTTTATTTAACGCTTTTTTTAACGCTTTTTTCGTTTAAGTAAAGACATAAAATGTCAATAAAACATTTAGGTGCAAGACTTCATACTAACGATTGTGTTTGAGGCTTGTGTCTATCGCAATGAGTTATGTTTCTTGAACTAAAACTGGGGCCTGGCATTTCATTCGTCTCTTGATGTTAATTCAAGTCAATTATTGCATTAGCAAACTGAATTAAACCTTTAGCAAACTGAATTAAACTTTTAGCAAACTGAATTAACCTTTTCGCAAACTGAATTAAACTTTTAGCAAACTGAATTAACCTTTTCACAATTAGAATTAACCCTTTTGCAATTAGAATTAACCCTTTCACAATTAGAATTAACCCTTTCGCAATTAGAATTAACCCTTTCGCAATTAGAATTAAACTTTTCGCAAACCTGAATTAAACCTGTTGAAAAAGCATTTTCAAAAATAAAAAACGAAGCAAGGAAGATTCTGGCTCAACGAAGTGAACATAATTTGCCGGATGTCATTGCGAGGAGCGTGTCTGCTGTAAGTGCTCAAGACTGTTCAAACTACGTCATGGACATGTACCTCGTACTTCCTGCCGCAGCTACAGGCCAACCCCTCCACTGACCTTCCCCTTTCTTGATTTTCTGTTTATTAACAAATTATTAAATTGTTTGTTTATTGCGAAAAGTTTAGTTCAGTTTGTGAAATGTTTAATTGTAATTGCGAAAGGTTTAATTCTAATTGCGAAAAGTTTAATTCAGTTTGCGAAAGGTTTAATTCTAATTGCGAAAGGTTTAATTCTAATTGCGAAAAGCTTAATTCAGTTTGCGAAAGGTTTAATTCTAATTGCGAAAGGTTTAATTCTAATTGCGAAAGGTTTAATTCTAATTGCGAAAGGTTTAATTCTAATTGCGAAAAGGTTAATTCAGTTTGCTAAAAGTTTAATTCAGTTTGCTAAAGGTTTAATTCAGTTTGCTAATACTATAAATTAGCTCCGTCAGCTGATCAGAAAAGACCCAATCAATTCGATTGTCTCGTAGTGTCGCAGAGAGTCTTCCTATCAAATCTCACCTTCCCAGGATGAACAGGAGGGATTTTAGCTCGCGCAGCTGAGTAGGATAGAGCCAATAACTGCAATTAGATGATCCCCTGTCAGTTTCATCATGATTGAATCAGCGGTACGCTCAGCGCATGCGTGAACGTAATTTTCCTGTGACAGTCATTAGGTTTGTTCGGCTTAGGATTCTGGACGAGTTCAGGATGGAACCGCGTTCTGAAAAGGGAGGGGATAGAACTAGTTCGGAACTGTGCTTAGCCGAACGGTCTTCAAGATCGTACGGAACTGATAACCTCAACAGAAACTTACCTTCATGAATAACCTTCGTTTCGTTCTTTGAAGTCGTGATGATGTTCTGTCGACTACCGCGATATTTTCATAGTTTTTATGTGATATTGCTGATCACAATTACTCCTACTTAGATAGTTGTTTTTTTCTGTCAGTTTTTAGTTAATCGTTATTTTTTAAAGTACCTAGATATGTGATGTAGCCCTTAACTATCTGACAAAAATACCTGCATTTGAACAGTACCTGCGAGTAACCTAAAAACTCGCTGTCTATTAAATTATGTTAAGTGAAATATATTATAAAATGCGTCTTATTTCAATCGTTTTTAATAAAACATCTATCCTTGAACGCCTCATTATCATCAGACGAATATGACCAAGGCATCTGTGCAAGGACAGAAGCTTTCCTTCATATCTTATATACAGGGTGATTCCCTCGCAGATGCAAAAAAATTTGGGTGAAACTACATCAAAAATGGAGTAACATGCCGCAAACCGCATATTTTTATCTCAATCCGTACTCGAGATATGATTTGTTAAAGGTTTTTTCAGGAATACCGTGTTTTTTCATTTTAAACTCGGATTTCTCCACTTTGCCTCATGTAATTTTAACTTTCAACCTCATTTTCGGTATCAGCATTAAATTTCCTATAGGAATAGTGTACTTGGGTTCTTAAAAAGTACCATCCGAAGACCCTCACATCAGCTCAAACATTGACGATTTTGAAAAAATAATATTTCTGACAATCTTTAAAATTTTACTACTCTTTTAAAAAGAATCCTGGAAACTGGCAAATCTCATGAAAACTGCTTCATCTAATATGCTTTCCAACGGTATTATCAATTTTACTTTTATTTTGTTATTTAGGGGAGAAAATTATGTTTTAATGTTAAAAAATGTGGGTTTTTCAATGAAATTGTTGGTTTTCTCGAAAGATGACCCTCCATGAACCAACGAGTATGGGGTCGGTTTCTATGTATTTTTTCTCACTGGATCGAATGGAAACTCTTGCAGATCTCTCAACTACGTTATAATCGAGTTTTACACTTTAATTAACTAGTTTTACCCCATAACACACATACATTTGATCGTAACAAACAAACTAAACATTTGCGATTTTAAGTGTAAAACTCGGTTATAACGGAATTGGAGAGATCTACAAATGTTACCATTCGATACAGCGTGAAAAAATACATAGAAACCGACTCCATACTCGTTCATGTAGGGTCATCTTTCGAGAAAACCAACAATTTCATTGAAAACCCCACATTTTTTAACATTAAAACATAATTTTCTCCACTAAATAACAAAATAAAAGTAAACTTGATTATACCGTTGGAAAGAGTATTAGACGAAGCAATTTTCATGAGATTTGCCAGTTTCCAGGATTCATTTTGGAAGAGTAGTAAAGTTTTAAAGATTTTCAGAAATATTCTTTTTTCAAAATCGTCAATGTTTGAGCTGATGTGAGGGCCTTTGGATGGTACTTTTTAAGAACCCAAGTACAATATTCTTATAGTAAATTTAATGTTGATTCCGAAAATGTGGTCAAAAGTTAAAATTGAATGAAATAAAGTAGAGAAATTTGAGTTTAAAAGGAAAAAACACGCTTTTCCTGAAAAAACCTCTAAAAAATCATATCTAGAGAACGGATTGAGATAAAAATATGCAGTTGGCGGCATTTTACTCCATTTTTAATGTAGTTTCACCCAAATTTTTTTTTTGCATCTGCGAGGGAATCAACCTTTATAAGGAAATATAAAATGGACGGTCACGAAGAAAAACAAACATTATAATTCTTCATCCGATTCCGAAACTTCATCGGAATCGTAAAAATCTGAGTCAATCATTTATTCAACTCAAAATTATCCAGACATGCCATCACATCATTGATCATAATACTGAAGAGGGTGGGGCTGAGGACTGCGCCCTGTGGAACCCCCAAGGGCGTTTGTTTGTATGGGGAATATACATTATTGTATCTCACCCGAATCCAGCGTTGGGAAAGGAAGGAGCGGATACTGTCGTACAGGTTCCCGGAGATGCCGAGATCCATGAGTTTTTCGAGGAGTCTCTCTCGCCATACACAGTCGAATGCTGTCTTCAAGTCGATGAACACCGCTATAGTGCTCTGTTTGCGGTGAAACGCATTCTTCACTTCTTGTGAGAGGTAGGCAACGTGCTCGACAGTGTTACGGTTTTTTCTGAATGCAGCTTGCTTCTCTGATAGGACGTTCTTCTGCTCCAGGTAGTACTGTAACCTTTCCAGGACCATCCTTTCAAACAGCTTGGTTGGACAACATGCTTGTAAGTGCGATTGGTCGGCAGCCGGCCGGCGTGTTTGTGTCCTTCCCTTTTTTGGGGATGGGAACAATGTCTGCCTTGCGCCATTCGCTCGGGAAACCCTTTGCCCAAACCATGTTCATAAGGCAGAGAATCGTCAGCCTAGCTTGAGGCCCAAGGTGGTTGATAAACTCTGGGAGAATTCCATCGGAACCTGGACTTTTTTTGCTTGGCATGCTCTCAATAGCGCATTCTAGGTCAGCTGCTGAGAATTCAGAGAAGAACAGACCGGACTCCAGTTCATTTAGACAGGATGGTGAGTGGCGTTTTCTACAATTTTTGCTTTCCTTGGGTCGAGGATTGCTCACCCTAGAGTAATTCGAGCAGAAACATTTAGCTATATCAGCATAAGCTGTTAGAGTTTTCCCAGTGGGTGTGATTAGGGGTCTATTTTTTAGAGAGCTGGATTTTCCGTTCAGCTTTGAGAGGTATCGGTGAGCATTTACTCCATCTTTCCGGAAGCTCAGCTCGGAGAATCCTCCGAAGTAAATCCGCGGAAGAAGCCAGGAGAAGATGGGTGGAACAAGCAGATGGGAAATCTTGGCAAGCCCTTCTAGATACTCCACTGCCTCCATCATTGCCTAGGAGTGAAGCTGTGGCGCTTTTCCGCCTCACCACGGGCCACGACTACTTGCAGAAGCACCTTTTTAGAATTGGAGTTGTGGACTCTCCATGCTGCCCACTTTGCCACCAAGGTGACATGGATGCTGAGCATTTGCGAACATGCTCAGCTTTGACTGATGTCTCAATTGACATTACTAATACTGAGAGCCAAAAACTGGCTAAACTTTACTGGGCCGCCCGTAGCCAAATGACTTAGCCGTCAAGAGCTCTGGCGTTATTTAAAAAAAAAAAAAAAAAACTCAAAATTATTCAACAAAAATGACAAGACGACACACGCAAACAGTAAACAAAAATATTTAGACGATAAGCGAAACGATGATAAGACGATGTGATAAGCAAGAATATCTAGTGCGCATGTCTCGGACTGTTGGTCCCGACGAAAATCTCAGGACTGGTTGAACTGGTCCTGGACGGTAATGGATGCCTAAACGAACAGCGGACTGTCGGTACTGGACGAGTTCTACGCCTAAACGAACCCCACAAAGGGGGCGGGGACCATCCCAAACCGTTCTTAGCCAGATTTTGGTCAGATTTTGGTCAGGTTTTCAGGGATGATGCGGGGAAGGTCCTTTGAGGTCCCTTACGACATTTATCATGATTAAATTCATGGTACGCTGTGCGCATGCGCGAGCACTTGTCTGTCTATATTTCCTCGCTACAGCCATAACTTCCACAATTTTGATCGAATTTCAATGAAATTTTCAGGAAAAGTGTGGATATAGCCCTAAATGATCCCCTGTCAGTTTCATTATGATTGAATCAGCGGTACGCTCAGCGCATGCGTGAACGTAATTTTATTGTGATAGCCACAAGTCCGTCTATGTTCAACAGATTTTGGTCAGGTTTTCAGTTTCAGGGATGATGCGGGAAACATCCCTTGAGCTCACTTACAACATTCATCATAATTAAATTCACGGTACGCTGTGCGCATGCGCGAGCGTTCGTCTTTCTATATTTCCTTGCAACAGCCGTAACATCCACAATTTTGATCGAATTTCAATGAAATTTTCAGGAATAGTGTGGATTTAGCCCTAGATAGTCCCCTATCAGTTTCATCATAATTTAATCAGCGGTACGCTCAGCGCATGCGTGAACTTGATTTTCTTGTGACAGTCATTAGTCCGTCTATGTTGAACAGATTTTGGTCAGGTTTTCAGGGATGATGCAGGAAACGTCCCTTGAGTTCCCTTAAGATATTTATCATGATTAAATCCACGGTACGCTGTGCGCATGCGCGAGCACTCGTCTGTCTATATTTCCTTGCCACAGCCATAACTTCCACAATTTTGATCGAATTTCAATGAAATTTTTAGGAATAGTGTGGATATAGCCCTAGATGGTCCCCTATTAGTTTCATCATGATTGAATCAGCGATACGCTCAGAGAATGTATGAACGTAATTTTCTCGTGATAGTCACAAGTCCGTCTATGCTGAACAGATTTTGGTCAGGTTTTCAGAGATGATGCGGAGAACGTCCCTTTAGGTCACTTACGACATTCATCATGATTAAATTCGCGGTACGCTGTGCGCATGCGCGAGCGTTTGTCTTTCTATATTTCCTTGCAACAGCCATAACTTCAACAATTTTGATCGGATTTCAATGAAATTCTCAGGAGTAGTGTGGGTTTAGCCTCAAATGGTTCCCTATAAGTTTCATCATGATTGAATCAGCGGTACGCTGTGCGCATGCGTGAACGTAATTTTCTCGTGATAGCCATAAGTCCGTCTATGCTGAACAGATTTTGGTCAGATTTCCAGGGATGATGCGGGAAACAACCCTTCAACAGTGGGAGCCCGAGTAAATCGGGAGGACTAATGACTTTTAGTCTTGGCCTGAAAAGGCCCATGTCCTATAAACAACCCTTAAGGTCACTTACAACATTCATCATGATTGACTCAGCGGTACGCTGTGCGCATGCGCGGGCGCTTGTCTGTCTATATTTCATTGCCACAGCCATAACTTCCATAATTTCGATCGGATTTCAATGAAATTTTTAGGAATAATGTGGGTTTAACCCTAGATAGTCCCCTTTTAGTTTCATCATGATTGAATCAACGGTACGCTCAGCGCACGCGTGAACGTAATTTTATCGTGATAGCCATAAGTTCGTCGATGTTGAAGAGATTTTGGTCAGGTTTTCAGGGATGATGCGGGGAACGTCCCTTGAGGTCACTTACGACATTCATTATGATTGAAACAGCGGTACGCTGTGAGCATGCGCGAGCGTTTGTCTTTCTATATTTCCTTGCAACAGCCATAACTTCCACAATTTAAATCGGATTTCAATTAAATTTTCAGGAATAGTGTGGATTTAGCCCTAGATGGTTCCCTATCTGTTTCATCATGATATAATCAGCAGCACGCTGTGCACATGCGTGAACGTAATTTTCTCGTGATAGTCATAAGTCCGTCTATGTTGAACAGATTTTGGTCAGATTTTCAGGGATGGTGCGGGGAAGGTCCTTTGAGGTCACTTACAACATTCATCAGGATTAAATCCACGGTACGCGGTGCGCATGCGCAGGCGCTTGTCTGTCTATATTTCCTTGCCACTGCCATAACTTCCACAATTTTGATCAAATTTCAATGACATTTTCAGGAATTTGTATTTTTTTTAGTTTTTTTTATTTACGGGCTAGTTAGCCCAATATACAATAAGAAAACTTACATAGAAAATACAGACATATTTGAAAAATACAGACAACGAATGGAAATACATTTTACAGAGTTAAAAGTGTTAGAAGCAAAAATAAAATCAATGCATAAAATATAATAATAGTAGGTAATTTTTACTAGGTTGAAAATTTAGAACAATAAGAAATGGTGTGGTTTTTAAAAACGGAAAAACTACTGAAAAATAAATCAATGCAATTATTCTCAGCTGCTATTAAATTATAATGTCTAGTCATGCGATAAAGGGGGTTATTGAACAAATAATTAAACGGGACAAAAGGGACGGAAAATAAATCATTACTTCTTGTGGGATGGATCGGCGAACGTAAATCAAAATAAGATAACAACTGGGGGCTGTCAATTTTGCAATTATGTAATTTGAACAAAAATAAAAGATCACCCACGACTCGTCTATCCTGGAGTGATAAAAGACCACACTCTGTCATCAGTGAATCATAAACAACATCATCCTGCCGAATATGTTTTTTTAAAGCAATATAGCGGAGAAATTTATGTTGTACTGATTCAATACGCCTTTTATGTTCTTGATAGCATGGGAAAACAAGGAATAGTGTGGATTTAGCCCTAGATGGTCCCCTATCAGCTTCAACGTGATAGAATCAGCGGTGCGTGAACGTAATTCACTTGTGACAGTCATTAGTCCGTCAATGTTAAACAAATTTCAGTCGGGTTTTTAATTTTTGGTTGTCTGTCCAGCACTATATCGTCATGATAATTGTAAACCGGTAATTTCTGAACATTTAATGGTGACATTAAGGTGGCCACGAGGAAGCTTCTGTCCTTGGTAGTGTTTCTTCAATTTAAGATATGGGCGGCGCAGAAGGCTCTTCTCTCCTTCATGACTGAGTGGTCTTGCGGGTTTTGCATACCTACCGCAACCCGTCACTCTTGTTCTTCCTCTAATTATTTGGTTTATTATTTTCAATAATGAACCTTTATAATCAACCGAGAGAAAAGTTTGTTGGTTCACGTTTCAAGATGCGTAGAATCCAAAAATCGAATTAATTTTATCCACAACTTTTATTTGAAAATTCGCTCTAATAGTTATGCTGCATGCTGACGGAGTACTTTTGGTCTATAATTTCCAATACTAAGCCTTGAAAACAGAATTTATTTTCTCTCAAACTTTATCACATTACGTTTCAAGGCGCGCAGATCCCAAAACTGCAATGTCCGTCCGCCGTTCGGACCTTAAAAGGCCGTTAACTTCATGAAAAAAAACCGCTCTTTCGCACATGGACTCCACTTGGAGTATAGTTGGTCCCAGAATCTAGCCAACCCGATCGCTTCACACGCATCTATACTATGAACCAAAAATGGGCCGAAACGGGTATTTTTAGCGAATTTTCTTAGAAAATAAAGCTATTGCAATGGCTCCAAAAATTTTAAAATAAAAATTTTCAAAAATTTTCTTCATCGAAATCTGTTTTGAGGCATTCTGAAATGATTCCTGGATTTTAACGCTTTTTTATATGTATATATATATATATATATATATATTCCATACATTGTGGCACCCGAAACAATAAAAACAGCATACGAAGTGGCACCCAAGTTTTTATGGCACCCGTATAAGGGTGCCACATTGTCAACCCCTCATATCTTACCTTAACTTCAACAATAAACACATAAAAGATTTTCACTATTTAATTTAAGCTCTACTGGATGATAAGGATTCATAATTACAATTTTACATTGATTCAGTGACCAACAAAGAGCCTTTGAAGTTTGGGAGGTGGGTGCCAGTTGAATGGATTATGGATCACAAATATACAGCTGTAGTTCATCGTTTTTCCGCGTGCTTCGCCGCTGTCGGGTGTTTCGTGTATATTATAATATACATAATAATATACACATTCTATTTTGCTTACTGAATGGCTACCGGAGATCTGGCAGGGTCGGCCATTGCTTTAAATAACCTCGTCTTCTCCCCACCTCTTCTCTTTTAAAAAGCAAAGAACTAAAACAACTGGAACGCTGTCTCAGGGTTGAGCGTGCGGTCGGGCGGGTTGAGATGTGTTGGACGACTACACAACTACTCCCAGTCAAAAGCACAGGAAATTCTCAATTTTAGTTCGATTTTGATGACATTTTCAGGGATTGTGTTGGTTAGCCTCTTTATGTTCCCCTATGAATTTCATTGCAATCGAATCAATAATGACGTGTGCGCAAGCTCAAACGTGAATTCATAAAATAACGTCGATTTTTTACGGTCTATAGGTTCGATTTTGTTCAAACCCGGAGGGTAGTTGGCTATACGTATCAGAAATATGCTCTATGAGTTTTATTGTGATTGATTGAGTAATGACCATTGTACATGCGCAAAAATAAAATTGTTTGACTCTTGTGAAACTCAGAGACTAAGGAACCGATTTTTATGGAATTTTCTGGTTTTGTGTGGGTTAGCTTCTAGATGGTTCCCTTTAAATTGCATTGTTGTCGGATCAATAATAGGGTGCACGCATACGCAAACGTCAGATTCTAACAACGTCGATTTCTTACGATCTATTGGTCTGATTATGTTCAAACTTGGAGGGTAGTTGGGTAGAGGTTTCTAGGAACGTTTCCTATGCATTTTATCGCCTTATTGATATTAACTTGGTTAACACACGTGAAACTCTGAATCTAATTGACCGAATACTCTCAAGGAGTGTTAGGGGACCCTAGATGATCTCCTATAGTCTTCTTTTACGTAATATCATCCATTTATGCGAATTTTTGGGACTTCAGGAAATCTGGAATGGAATAGAAAGTTCCAGTTATGCAACAAAAAGTAAAATAAAATTCAAGATCATCTCCACAGAAGTATTTCAAGATGGTACATACGTGATGAAGTAACATCTTTTATGCATTATTCCAGTACCTAGTTATACGTTGCTCAAAAATGGATGATGCGCCGCGAGTGGTCACATTTATCACATTCAGTTGTGTTAACCCGCTGTGAATGTTGTTTATCTGCAGTCGACTTTTCGGAAGTAATTCGGAATATTCCCATTTTTTCTATAAAATGTACGGGTTTTCTTTTGCAAAACAGTTTGGTCATCGTGGATATAGTTTTTATGAACTACGACAATTTATTTTCTCCAAAAATTGAGATTTAATGTGATAATACGAGGCCCTAGGGATCCACCTGGAAATGTAACTCTTGATCAGTGCCTACTCTTTTTTGCCAGAAAATAACAGAAGGAATACATAAGAACGACATTAAACCATGTATAAAAAAAAAAAAAAAAAAAAAACCGAACGACAGACTTACGGTTCTACAGTCACATAATTTAATAATGATTAATTTTACACATTATTAGTTCAATGTGGTTACTTAACAATATTAGTTTATAATTTACTGTAATAAATCAGCTTTCCTTGACACTACAGAGGCTAAGGGATCATGAGATGTTGTGATAAAATGAGAGCATTCCAAAAAGTGGCGATTGTTTTCCTGCTATCACTAAGGGAGTTACACTTCCCTACTAACGCATTGGTTGTACATGAAAATCAATATTTTCGCCGTAACGTAACGGTAGGAAAAAATGGAAACGTCCTATTAATCATTATTAAATGATAAATTGCTGAACCAGTATCCACAAAGCATGTAGCAAATCAAACAAATCTTTTATTGATGACAATGATATAACTGCGTTTATCTGTGAAAATTGCTACGAAATAGTTATTGACGGAGGAAGCAGGTTTGAGCCGCTTTCCGTTCCAAATTTACAAGACGAACAATTAGCCGAAAATGCGGATTCACTGAGTACCTATAGGAAAGTTCGACCACATGCATCGATAGGTATCAACATAACATAATTGATCAAATAATAAGAACATGTATAAACTTGTAAATATTCAAGTAGGCACTGCATAGGTACCGTCTACGTGCCACTATGTAGTAAAGCATTGTTCTACATTTTAATTACATTTTAAATTTTATTTAAATGATTCTTTTTAATAAAATTTAAGAATTGAAACATTCTCCGGAGAACTGACGCTGAAAAACGCATGAAAAGTAACTTTTTCGACAAGAGTAAGAGAACGTTCCACACATTCCTTTGCACAAACAAAGTGGTGTGGTGATAAATTGCCTTTTTAGATTTCATATTTACTCAAGGCAGGATCCAGTTTTGAGAGTTGACAATCGAAAGCACTCAACCAAAAATATGTAAGTAATAATTACCTCAAACAATGAAGCATCTAAAGTGCAAGGTACACAGGAAAAGTTTACAATTATACTGAGAGAGTTCGTCAGCCAATTGAATCTAGCCTCATCTGCGCTGTTCTCTCTCTCTCTTTTTTTTTTTTAATCAACGTTAAGTACAAATGCTCAAGATTTTTTATCCGAGTTTCTGTAATTTGTCTTCCAACTCCAAGTGAGGCCAGGCGTCTATTGGTTTATAGTGTTTTAAGGTAATCACCGCAGATATTTTAGTCAAAATTTTGCTTGCGGTGTCACACACACCCTGTGAAAGCATGAAGGGCAGGGAAAACCGCTGTAGCTGTGCGGCATAAGCTTTCAGTAACGATGTAGCAGCCAATCACTCGTGGTTTTGATATTTAACGATAGACCCCGGGATCCGTGACTTTTCACTTTGTCCCTGGTTTCCGAGTGGGTACTAACTGTCACGATTCACCGGGTCAAGTTCTGTTCACTCGCTATATAGAAATGAACTAATGATTTTAGGGATTTTCTACGTGGGTTTACTATATTTACTGATTTACTTTCGTAGCCTTTCGTTCATATTTTGAACTCAAAATATTTTATGGACAATTCATCGTACCAGTCAAAAACAAAAGCTTTTCTGTGAACATGAGAAGAGAAATTAATGAAAAGTGATGTATTAAAAATAACACGTTTTTGTGTTGGCAGTTGGGACTACACTCAACATTGGATCCTGCCGCTTTTGAATAAATAGTAAATAAAAAACGGCAATTTATTACCTCGTTTCGTACCTGTGCAGTGCCTACTTGATCATAGATGCTCTTACTATTTCTTCAATTATGTTTTGATACCTATAATTCGACATACCTCGATATACCTATAGTTCGATGGATGTGATCCAACTTAACTTTACAGGATCTATACAACTGAAGTCTTATGAATGCCTTATGAATATTTGAGTTTGAGTTGAGATTCAATTTCTTTTGTTTCTCATCGTCAAGTGGTATGGAATTATTAGTCTCCTTGCCTATTTTTCTCGAGATTTGGGAATTTCAAATGAATGTGATAAATGGTGATGAAAATTATAAATACATAAATGATTGTATAGGTAATAATAATGTTTAAAAAACCGAAAATGTCACATTACTAGTAAATTGTCTAGTAAATAGAGGAGAAAAAAAGTTGATTTATCTTCAAAATACAAAGGTTCATTATTGAAAATAATAAATCCAAATGCGACATTCAACATAAGGTCGGATTGTTTCGATTTTCGTAGTTTTAGAGTCAACATGTATAGTAAAAACCCAAGTGTGCTTATTCCAGTTACTTGGGCGACCTAAGCTATTGCGAAAAAACATCGCAACTTTCGAACTATTTTCTATATTTTTGATCTTACGCCAAAACTAAGCTAGTTAGCAAGGAAACATCTATTACCAATATTCACGGCAGTTAAATTCTACGTAGAATAACCTATTAAAATTTGAAATATGAGTAATCATGCAACCGCTTGTAAAAAAAGGCACTTTTTTCTATTTGGGTGAAATGTTTCACTTGGATTTTTAAGAGCTTTAGTCTCAGAAACTGTCACACCAATTGAAAAACTTATTAGATGAAAGTCATAAATAGTCTAACTTTGTAACTAATGGGTACCAAACATTGGAAATTTAATTTATTTTTAGCGCATTTATGACAAAAAATACAAATTGTCCACACACGACTCCCGTCGTACACCTGAGGTGGTTCGTCTAAATAAGGTTAATTTTGGCATGACTACTCAATCTTAAACGCAATTTAATTATAATATCCTTATAATACAGAATTCAATTAGTCTCGCTAATTTTATTATTAGTGAATTACCTAAATATAATTTTACGAAATAATAATTTCCTTAGAAAACTATCACGTGTTAGAGAAGGAGCGGTCTAGTGACAATTTTGAATTTTCCGTCATAAAATGACATGTATTATATGAGATGAAATTCATTACATGTATTACATGAAAATGAAATAAAATGACATGTGATATAAAATGCAGATATAGAATTAGATGTCCTACGACTTTCATTTGATAAGACACACAGACTGGAGAGCAGTGAAGTTGTGGAAACCCATGTCAATAATATAAATTATTTAAATTATTACACTACAAAAAAAAAAAAAAAAAAAAAAAAAAAAAAAAATTGAAGGCGAAGCTGGTACTGGGGGTTTTTGAAGGTACTGAACCCGAATCCGAAGCCCGTTTTTCACATAGACGTCTATTTTTTGAGGAGGAGACGTGTAATACTAACCCCCAGGACCAGTACCTGTGTCGTGAGGGCATGACCTTGATTTTTTGGGGGGAGGGGGATAGTGTTATTAAAAAATAATAAACAAGCAGATCAGTGCTCACAAAATGAGACATATGATAGCGTATTTTCTTGTAAGGAGATCCGCGTGAAATAGTAGACGTTTCCTGCGTTGAATTAGAGACAAAATGGCTTGGGAGCTCAATCAGCTGATCGATGACCTCTTAGTCGTCATCAACCCATGGCACATCTTTATTTCCACAATGTTACAGATTACATCCATACCAAGTTTCATCAAAATCGGACGTCGGGAAGTGGCATTTAAAACGATTTTAGGAGGACATACATACAACATCAGCGAACAAAGTGAACACAATAGCTCATTTTTTCTTTCGACTGAATATATCATTCTAATAGTACGCAATCAGATTCACAGTATTTGACCGGGGGATACCAACGGATTCTGCCTCAGGTTTGTTATCTGTAATGGAAAATAATAAACCTTTATGTCAAGGATTTACAGTGTTTTGACTTCATCTTCACCAGTAAGCCAGTGACGCTTCGATGGCAGACGTGTATTTCTAAGTTACCTATTAAACCAATTAATATTGGCCGTGATTTGAGTAATATGTATACGAGTTTCTTATTGACCCCAATCCAAATCAGTGTTTTTGAACGACGTTTACATTGGCGAACCGGCGATATTCGAGTGGCAGATCTGCATAACTACAGTACATCTACATGTACATCTGATTCATATTTCATTTATTTACCAATAAGTCGATTGCAGACCCAAAATTTGTGTTTTTGGACTGCGTCTGTAGCAAAGACCTAGCGATACTAAGGTAGCAGACTTGAATTCACGTAACCTATCAATATCCTGGTATGATGGGCCACAGTTTCAGCGATCAACAAAACAGTCGTTTCTGGGCGCTCAAACTCTTATATTTCAACCACATCTGCATGCAACACCCATCCATCTTGAGATAGCAGACGACCATGGTTCAGTTGGCCATGGATGAAAGTGTTAAGGGCCGATATGGTTCCCCCTCTAGCTGTAAGCCATATTTTCGCAAATTGAGATCTGTTTTTCTTGTCGCCATCGGTTTTGGACTAGTAGACGTGCATATCTTATACAAACTCAATTGAATACTAACAAATTCAATAATTGGTCCGTTTCTATAGATCAGTTGCCCCTTTTTCAGCCGAGCTCCTAGTGGCATTGGCGGTTAGCACCTATATCTTGTACATTGGCTGAATTAAAAGATGAGGCGGTGTCGAAGGGGAAAATTAGGCCGGTGCATCGACGCAAGATAACACCCGAACCAGCAAAATGCTCGGTAGATGCCTCCTCCCTTTAGTTGTGCATGTCCTCATCCGCATTTACATGCAGTTGTGAAGAAGTTGATAAGGGTGGAAGTAGAAGGTGACGCGGATGTTGCAGTAGGCATAAGAAATACCTGTTTAATGCTTGAAAGCAATTTAGATGAAACAGCCAAAATAATTCCTATGAGTTTGTGGTGGGTTTAAAATAAATTTGTAATTCACATTCGACCACAGTACACCAAGCATAGAACTCTATGCTCTTCTTTAAGTTTTTTAATGTCTCAAAAGTGCTTTGATGTCCCTCCTTTGATATCGCCTGTCCTCGGGCGATCACGGTCATCTAGCTGAAGGAGATAACATCGTGCGTCGTAGAATTTAGTAGACATAAGAACTTTGTCGAGCCTGATTTTGCATCCGGAGATGTTGGCATTACGGGCAGATGAGGTTGGAGATGCTCCCGATCGAGGTTGGTCCTTAGCATCCAAACCAGACGAGAAATTGGAGGGATCCATGAGTTTTGCTTCCGATGGTTATGCAGATTTAAATTCCGATCGAAACGGTGTGTCACGTAACTAAGTATCAACTTGAACCCTGATAGCGAAGTCAAAAACGCCGATCTCCATTTTTTTGTCCAGGATGATACTGAAGGTGGAAGTTGCGGAACTGTTTACAATACATGCAAACGGTCAGTGAAGGACAGTTTTCGAGTTTGTGGGCAGCCGGTAGACGGCTTTTACATTAACCATACAAAAGGGTCACTTGACTACGTTAATCATGACCTTGATACCTTGGAACTGGGACATTTTCTCCCTCCATAGGGCTTCTTACAAAAGGGGCATGGATATTTAAGGTCGGATAAGAATTGGAATTTTAGAACTGCTCATTTTATTTTATTTGTGTCTTCCAGTTTTTTTCATAGATTTGATGATTTTCTAGGAGCCCCTGTGGGTTAGAAATTGCTGATCACGTTCTACGGACGATTGTATTGATGGGAATTCGGCAAAGGTGGAACTGAAATATTTTTTTTACAATGTCAGAACGTGTTTTTGGGATTTCAAACGATTGTCTCGAAACGTATAGACAATTTTCTTTCGTATATCTGGTTAAGTGTTACCTACTAGTTCTTAAGCAACCAAGAACTACCCAGAAATATACTATTTCCTTTTCGTTATGAGGTCGTGTACTCCAAATTGAAAAGTTAGGATTTTGTCCACTAAAACTTCCATTTCTTTAGACATCTTGAAGTTACGGAGGAGAATGTTTCTTCTCACCTTTTGTGTAATACACACAAATTGCAAGTGTAATGATGGGCTGGGGTAAGAGAACTTTTGGCTGAGGTAGAACCTCGTAGTTGCGCTACCATTTCCATCGTTTAAGAGGAATGTTCATATTACCAAGGTAAAAAACATGCCTGTGAGATCCATGGAAAACAACTGGAGCCATAATGATGGGGATGAACTCTTTCTCTCCAGTGAGAAGGACGGCACTTAGTTGTGCACCAATGTACTATAAGGTGATACAACGATGGTTCCGCGTAAAAAAATAACGATTCTCTTAAACGAGATAATGTTTTTCTGAAAAACGCATAAAGACGGTTTATTAGATAGGTAGGGAGTTGATAAGTGATAATTATTATGGTGAATGACACCGAAAATAACATTGAATACATAGTATTGTACTCAGGTGCTATTCCGTTACCCCCCCCCCCCCCCCCCCAATCTGCTTCACGAATTTCGCGACTGTTTCACTTATCCTATACTCTCAAACGAGAAATTCCTGTATAAATCATCAGGGGATACATACCCCCCCATTTCGACTCGAAAACACAATCTGCACTGGTCAATCCTCCGGAGTGATCTCCGTGGTGTTCTGGGCCATTCTTAACAACGAAAGTTGCTTATATCTGGCCGTAACTGTGGAAGGTATAAAAAGACCCTTCGCTTACTGGCTGTAGCTCCACAAAAAGAAATTTTTATCCAGGTTTCATAGAACCCAAAACGATTTCTGTGGGCAAAATAATTCACATTTTGTTGAGAGAATTGGAGCACATTTAATACCTACGCCTTTTCAAAGCTTATTAAAAATTTTGCTTGCTGGTTGTGGTTTTTTCAATATCCACATTCAGCGTATTTAGTACCTGCACTAACAAAAGAAGATATAGAATTACAAAATTAAATTATCTAGGTACCTAATCTGCTGGCAAAACTAAAAGTCAACGAGATTAACATTGTTTACGACGAAAGTTGCTTATATCTGGCCGTAACTTTGGAAGGTATAAAAAAACCCTTCACTTACTAACTGTAGCTCCACGAAAAGTAATTTTTATCCAGGTTTCATAGAACCCAAAACGATTTCTGTGGGAAAAATAATTCACATTTTGTTGAGAAAATTGGAGCACATTTAATACCTACGCCTTTTCAAAGCTTATTAAAAATTGTGCTTGCTGGTTGTGGTTTTACAATATCCACATTCAGCGTATTTAGTACCTGCACTAACAAAAGAAGATATAGAATTACAAAATTAAATTGTCTAGGTACCTAATCTGCTGGCAAAACTAAAAGTCTATGAGATTTAAACATTCTCCTTCCCTGAAGCTCAGTCTCTGGATCTTTGACCATAGTTTGTTTCCCTCAACAGAACCCAGGAAGACCAATGGGAGTTGTGAAATTTTCGGTTCGCTCTTGTTTGTCCGCTATTATAAAATGGTTGATTTGTCTGCTGTTCTGAAGGTGGTTTGGCAACGTCGCAGATACCCACCTAGGTATCAAAGTGGTCGCCACTTAGTCAGTGATTTGTAATTGTATATCTCGGTTGGCACATAGATATAGTGATATGAAATTTCCTGGAAGATTGCCACAGGTATAGCATTGTGGGTGTAGCATTCCTGGTTATTCAGTAAATAACCATTAAAATGAAATAAAAATATCCTTGCTGTTTTTAAATGTCATTCGAATCAATATACATCATAAAATAAATATATACACCAGGGAATAATGAGGGTGCCTCCTAACTTCAATATTGTATGGGTGCCACAATGTTAGAATATTTATTTATATACATATACACCAGGGAATAATGAGGGTGCCACATTACTTCAATATTGTATGGTTGCCACATAGACGGTGACTTGAAATTCTCAAGAATGGTGCCACAAGTATAGCATTATGGGATTCAGTAAATAACCATTGAAATGAAATAAAAAGTATACCTTGCTGTTTTTAGAGGTCATTTGAAGCAATATACACCATAAAATACATATATACACCAGCGGATAAGGAGGGTGCCTCCTAACTTCAATGTTGTATGGGTGCCAAAATGTTGCAATATATATTTATATATATATATATATATATATATATATATATATATATATATATATATATAATATATAAAATTCTCCTGTCACAGTTTTTGTTGCCATACTCCTCCGAAACGGCTTGACCGATTTTGATGAAATTTTTTGTGCTTATCCGGTATCTATGAGAATCGGCCAACATCTATTTTTCATCCCCCTAAATGTTAGGGGTAGTCCACCCCTAAATTTTTTTTTATTTTTTAGACAAAATTTTTAATTTCTATTTTAATTAACGTCTGCCAAGTTGGGTGGGCAGTATAACTTCCTCAAGCGAGCGAAGCGAGCAGCATCCCCCACAGAAGTTAAACCTACCCTTAGAGATCTACCGTTTGCGAGCGAAGCGAGCAACATCCCCTACATGTTTCAATTGTAATACATTCCATGTATACAGCCACACTTTGCGAGCGAAGCGAGCAACATTCCCTATATGCCACACTTCGCGAGCGAAGCGAGCAATTTAATGGGGGGTCCGGGGGGGCTTGCCCCCCGGCTGGACGTGGAGGCGAGCGGAGCGAGCCGGAGCGGCTAGTATATATATATATATATATATATATATATATATATATATATATATATATATATATATATATATATATATATATATATATATATATGTATGTGTCACTCCAGACGATAACTCTCGATAGAATTGAGATAAAAACTTCGTTCTTTCGCCAAAAAATCAAGCATTTCAAAAGAAAGGATGAGTTCGTTGGACAACAATTTTTGAGCACATTAAATTGGTCAAATTTCGAAAAATGTACCCAAAAAATCACTAAAAATGGCTAAAAACGGCCAAAAATCGTTAAATTTCTATTTTTTTGCAGAATTTTAGTCAAAACTAAATTTTCAACGATCAACTAGGACATTAAAAATTTTTGCTCAAAATTATGATGAAAAACGTACTTAAATGTCATTAAAATTTGCTAAAATACCTATAAAAACTGCAAATAATTTAAAAATCAAAAATCCCTTTTGAATCAGTGGAATTTTATTTAGAATACGTTTTTTTTGCCATAAAATTGGTTTTTAACCATTTCTGTCAACTTGCGGAAGTTCCATTTCCCTACCAACGGCTCGGTTGTACGTGAAAATCATAAGAAAATTTACAAGCGGTTGCAATCATGTTGACAATATCAATTATTGAGAATGATCATCTGTGTGTAAACAATTGATTCAAATAACCATGCTCATAACTCAGGTTGATGGCCACGCACTTCGCAGTAGTTAACATAATATGGTTGGATAAATCAGGAGCTTTCCAACGAATGGTGAACGATTTCTGTGCGATTAAAATTGCGGAAGTTCCATTTCCCTACCAACGGCTTGGTTGTACGTGAAAATCATTATAAAAGGCGCATAACGGTTTTTTCTGTCGGTTTTTTGTGACGATTTTTTTTCGGTAGGTCATCGCAAAAACACATTCTGTGTTAAAAATAAAGAACGAATGACAGCAACGAATAGAGATCAATATTGACAGCACTGTCAATCACTGAGGGGAGCATCAGTTTGGGACTTGTAGTTGACATTTGCATTTTCACATGTTATCTTTGACTATTTCCAAAAAATGATAGCATAAATGCAATCCACAGAAAAAAATGATTGAGAAAAACCATGGAAACAATCGAATTTGAAAATGTGGAGGGCAATGGTGAAGCAAAATAAAACGCTTACCTCCATAGCAAAATCACAAGAAGCAGCACCAAAGAAGTTACAACTTTACCACACTAGGTTCTGTTGGGTAACCTTCTCCAGATTTCACAAGCTTCGTTCTCAGTGCGCGTTCTAACAGTTCTCGAACTCATGAGAACTGGGACGGGGAGTCCCGGGGAGTTCCGGAACTTGTGGAACCGCGTTCTGCACTGCGAACGATTTCAGAACTTGGAAGTGGAATAACCTGTGTTGTTTGTAACCTCACTCAACTCGTGTTACCTTCCAGTACATATTTTAGCGAATTATCGTAGAAAATGAAGCTATTGCAATGGGTCCAAAAATGTTTGAAAATTTTTTTCATTGAAATCCGTTTTGAGACATTCTGAAACGAAAACTAGTGTTTAACGCGTTTTCATATATGTATACACGCATGTGTCATTCCAGAAGATAACTATCCTTAGGATTGAGATAAAAATCCCTTTACTACTTACATTTCATTATTATTTGCTGAAAATCGATAAAAGCTCCCCAAAAAAGCTAAAATTCCCAAATCTTTTTTGAGTCGCAGATTATTATTTAGAACGAATTTTGTTGCCATAATGTTGGTTATTACGATTTCAAAGTGTTCTAATTTCAAAACTATGTACCTAACGTAATATAGGTACTAAGATAATTTACGAGATTCGCTCGTACGATCATGCTGCATGACTGGAACTTTTTTTTGCCATACCTTGCCATAAGGACCGAAGTGGTGATGGTAGAGGGTGCTGGCCTGAAAACGGTGGGCTAACTCTTCCGCGAGCCCACGGCTTATTCTGAAGTGGTAAACGAACTCTTCGTCGTCAAACCTTGGCACGATTTTCTCAAAAAAATTTGAGTTTCTTGGATGTAGACGAGATCCAACTATAACTTCGATCTCGTCCTCATCGTCTACAAACCATGGAACACCATCGTCGAAATTATCGCTATCTGTACTTGACGAGCTAGTTGACATTTCGAATTATAGAATAGTTTGGTAACGTATAGAGACTGAAAGAGAATGAAATGAAAGAAAGAGAATGACGCTGAAATTGTTATGATTGATGAAGCGAAATAAAACGAGCGAAATAAAACGATATAAGGTTGTTTAATGAATAAAGTCGATGAAGACGAAAGTTGTTTATTCCACGAGATCCGAAAAATAGTGAAATGCGCATGCGTTAACTACGTCCTTGCGTTCGAATTCTCACAGTTCCGAAAAAAAACGGGAACTCTCAGAACCGTTCGGAACTGGGTTCCGAAGACACTGCGAACGCAGAACTCGGCGTTCTTGGCGTTCCGGAACTGGGCGTTCTGGCACTGCGAACGACAAAACTCTACTGCGCTTGCCCAGAACCGTTCCGAACTCCCAGAACGCGCACTGAGAACGAAGCTAGAGAAACCCGTTTGAAACCTTTTCCCGCCTTCACACTTTACTGAGAAGGTATTTTTCCTCAAAATTCAAATGGATCAAGTCCGTTTAAAACACTTTTAAATGCCTTATTATTAAAACTTCTTGGTGAGATGTCAATCACTGGTCCCTCCACCACCTGGGTCCTGGTTCTGGTACTATATTTCGGTAGACACCTTATGATTACATGTCGGTATCCTTTCTCGTGACACAGAACACGCTTTTAATTGAATTAACGGGAGAGAACCTCACGAGGCGGCCTTCCAGATCCCGGAATGAGGTAGCTTCGCCCTCCGCCCATTTTTATTATTATTTTCAGAAAAATAGGATGAAACGAAACGAACTTTATGGGATCCGAAGTGGCCTCGAAAGGGGTTTTTGATGCAATAATAACAGTCGAACGGAAGGCGGAGAGAAGGGAAATCTATATAGATAGGCAGGCGTCTACGTGACAGTAGGACGAGCGGATTGTCAGAAATCGGAGTTGGTAACAATAAACTACGTGGAGGAACCCAAACGTGACTTCGGGGTTGTTGATACCTGCGTCTTCTTCCTCAGGCTCCCACGAGTTTCAAACTAAGAACCCACTGGAATAAACTTCTTACCCTATAAAAACTATCCGCTCACCTATTAAAAAAGTCCAGTCATGCAGCATGACTGAACTTTTTTAATAGGTGAGCGGATAGTTTTTATAGGGTAAGAAGTTTATTCCAGTGGGTTCTTAGTTTGAAACTCGTAGGAGCCTGAGGAAGAAGACGCAGGTATCAACAACCCCGAAGTCACGTTTGGGTTCCTCCACGTAGTTTATTGTTACCAACTCCGATTTCTGACAATCCGCTCGTCCTACTGTCACGTAGACGCCTGCCTATCTATATAGATTTCCCTTCTCTCCGCCTCCCGTTCGACTGTTATTACGTTGCATCAAAAACCCCTTCCGAGGCCACTTCGGATCCCATAAAGTTCGTTTCGTTTCATCCTATTTTTCTGAAAATAATAATAAAAATGGGCGGAGGGCGAAGCTACCTCATTCCGGGATCTGGAAGGCCGCCTCGTGAGGTTCTCTCCCGTTAATTCAATTAAAAGCGTGTTCTGTGTCACGAGAAAGGATACCGACATGTAATCATAAGGTGTCTACCGAAATATAGTACCAGAACCAGGACCCAGGTGGTGGAGGGACCAGTGATTGACATCTCACCAAGAAGTTTTAATAATAAGGCATTTAAAAGTGTTTTAAACGGACTTGATCCATTTGAATTTTGAGGAAAAATACCTTCTCAGTAAAGTGTGAAGGCGGGAAAAGGTTTCAAACGGGTTTCTCTAGCTTCGTTCTCAGTGCGCGTTCTGGGAGTTCGGAACGGTTCTGGGCAAGCGCAGTAGAGTTTTGTCGTTCGCAGTGCCAGAACGCCCAGTTCCGGAACGCCAAGAACGCCGAGTTCTGCGTTCGCAGTGTCTTCGGAACCCAGTTCCGAACGGTTCTGAGAGTTCCCGTTTTTTTTTCGGAACTGTGAGAATTCGAACGCAAGGACGTAGTTAACGCATGCGCATTTCACTATTTTTCGGATCTCGTGGAATAAACAACTTTCGTCTTCATCGACTTTATTCATTAAACAACCTTATATCGTTTTATTTCGCTCGTTTTATTTCGCTTCATCAATCATAACAATTTCAGCGTCATTCTCTTTCTTTCATTTCATTCTCTTTCAGTCTCTATACGTTACCAAACTATTCTATAATTCGAAATGTCAACTAGCTCGTCAAGTACAGATAGCGATAATTTCGACGATGGTGTTCCATGGTTTGTAGACGATGAGGACGAGATCGAAGTTATAGTTGGATCTCGTCTACATCCAAGAAACTCAAATTTTTTTGAGAAAATCGTGCCAAGGTTTGACGACGAAGAGTTCGTTTACCACTTCAGAATAAGCCGTGGGCTCGCGGAAGAGTTAGCCCACCGTTTTCAGGCCAGCACCCTCTACCATCACCACTTCGGTCCTTATGGCAAGGTATGGCAAAAAAAAGTTCCAGTCATGCAGCATGATCGTACGAGCGAATCTCGTAAATTATCTTAGTACCTATATTACGTTAGGTACATAGTTTTGAAATTAGAACACTTTGAAATCGTAATAACCAACATTATGGCAACAAAATTCGTTCTAAATAATAATCTGCGACTCAAAAAAGATTTGGGAATTTTAGCTTTTTTGGGGAGCTTTTATCGATTTTCAGCAAATAATAATGAAATGTAAGTAGTAAAGGGATTTTTATCTCAATCCTAAGGATAGTTATCTTCTGGAATGACACATGCGTGTATACATATATGAAAACGCGTTAAACACTAGTTTTCGTTTCAGAATGTCTCAAAACGGATTTCAATGAAAAAAATTTTCAAACATTTTTGGACCCATTGCAATAGCTTCATTTTCTACGATAATTCGCTAAAATATGTACTGGAAGGTAACACGAGTTGAGTGAGGTTACAAACAACACAGGTTATTCCACTTCCAAGTTCTGAAATCGTTCGCAGTGCAGAACGCGGTTCCACAAGTTCCGGAACTCCCCGGGACTCCCCGTCCCAGTTCTCATGAGTTCGAGAACTGTTAGAACGCGCACTGAGAACGAAGCTTGTGAAATCTGGAGAAGGTTACCCAACAGAACCTAGTGTGGTAAAGTTGTAACTTCTTTGGTGCTGCTTCTTGTGATTTTGCTATGGAGGTAAGCGTTTTATTTTGCTTCACCATTGCCCTCCACATTTTCAAATTCGATTGTTTCCATGGTTTTTCTCAATCATTTTTTTCTGTGGATTGCATTTATGCTATCATTTTTTGGAAATAGTCAAAGATAACATGTGAAAATGCAAATGTCAACTACAAGTCCCAAACTGATGCTCCCCTCAGTGATTGACAGTGCTGTCAATATTGATCTCTATTCGTTGCTGTCATTCGTTCTTTATTTTTAACACAGAATGTGTTTTTGCGATGACCTACCGAAAAAAAATCGTCACAAAAAACCGACAGAAAAAACCGTTATGCGCCTTTTATAATGATTTTCACGTACAACCAAGCCGTTGGTAGGGAAATGGAACTTCCGCAATTTTAATCGCACAGAAATCGTTCACCATTCGTTGGAAAGCTCCTGATTTATCCAACCATATTATGTTAACTACTGCGAAGTGCGTGGCCATCAACCTGAGTTATGAGCATGGTTATTTGAATCAATTGTTTACACACAGATGATCATTCTCAATAATTGATATTGTCAACATGATTGCAACCGCTTGTAAATTTTCTTATGATTTTCACGTACAACCGAGCCGTTGGTAGGGAAATGGAACTTCCGCAATTTTAATCGCACTGAAATCGTTCACCATTCGTTGGAAAGCTCTCAATTTATATAGTATTTTTCTTGTAGTTACATATTTATTTATATAATATTTATAGGGTTTTAGACCAAATTAAATGTCTAACAATTATTTATTTTATTATTGCCAAATATTGTTATTATTCACGTGCAACCAAGCCGTTGGTAAGGAAATAGAATCATCGCAAAAACACATTCTGTGTTCCTATGATTTCATACAGAGTATGGAAAAAGAAATAAACCGGGGGGTGCAGGGGGGCGGAGCCCCCCGCCGAGGCGCAAAGCGCCGAGTTTTATATGTATATAAATACATAGCTTCTCACAAGCTGCTGCCATTAGAAACGTACCTATTGTGCCTATGGTATCGAGAAAAACATTGTACCTATTTTGTGATGAAACGTCCGGTGATATTTTCAACTTTGTCTCTATGAATACTCATATTAATTTTATATTTAGATTAAAGAAACTAAGTTCAAATGCTCAATTTATTTGTAAAATATTGAAACAAATGTTTTGTTGACACACGGAATCATTTATTGCAGAAGAACTGCTGTGTCAATCATAGGGTGTCAATCACAGGCACAACCAAAAATTTGGCTGTCAAATACCTACTGGGTAAAAAAATTGATTTTGAAGAATGAATTTATGACGTTTTTGGCTTGAATTAGTGATTTTTCAATACCGAGCAGTTTGAAGACATCCTGATGCAGCAATATATGTGAGATTCAAGTTTGAACAAACGAAAAACATAACTTAATTGCTTGTCAAAGTCAAAATGCCCCTTAAGGTCTCAAACACTGGCCCCACCACCCTACGTAGCAGGTGGGTAGAAGCATGATATTAGCTTGAACGCTAGGATGCTTACGCTCGGATTGGCCACACTGAGGGCCGGTTGTGGCAGATCCGCGTTAACGCAGGGTTAGGGAACGCGAGATTAAAGTCGGGTTAATGCTCGTTAGCCGAAGCGGGAAAGGTCGTTGTGGCAGCTCTGGTTAGCGATTGCTACGTAACGCCAGGTCAACAGTTGTTGGTTGTCTTGGAAACGCTATCACACCTTATCACTGGCATTCGTTTTCAAATCACCGTTGCGTGTTCATCATTATTTTACTGTTTCATTATCATTTTACTCACTATTCTTCTCTATTATATTACTTTGTGTGTTTTAAATCACTATTATTTTACTTCGTGTGTTCGATTGTATCGAACTTTTCGGTATTGTCCGAAGATACAAGAGATGTGAGAAATCAGCTGTTCGTAATCCACCATTGTCCGAAGATACAAGAGATGTGAGAAATCAGCTGTCCGTGATCCGCCATCCAACAGATGGAATTGATAACATTGAATAACCAATCAAATCCCCCGTCATGCCTCAAGGCTGCACAGCAGATGCGCAATGGACCGAAAATCTAGGGTTAGCGTTAAGTCAGATTCTCGGGTTACCGACCGATAACCCAGGCTTCCACAACGCCACTAATCGAAGATTTTCTCTGACCCACGTTAACTATCGTTAACCGAGGTTGCCACAACCGGCCCTGAACGGTCTTTTGAGACAATAATAGCAAACAGGGGATTTTCAAGTGCGCTGAATCCAATTCTGAGGTCAAAAGTGTAAACACGTACAACACATGAAAGGTTCCCCCGAAATATAGTAGGTACCTATGTAGCACGTGGGTAGAAGCTTGATCCTTAGCTTGAAGGAAGGAAGCTCAGATTGGCCAAACTGAACGGTCTATTAAGCTGATAATAGCAAACAGGGGATTTCCAAGTGCGCTGAATCCGATTCTGAGGTCAAAAGTGTGAACACGTACAACAACACATGAAAGTTTCCCCCGAAATATAGTACCTACGTAGCAGTAGGGTAAAAGCTTGATCCTTAGCTTGAACGCTAGGATGCTTACGCTCGGATTGGCCACACTGAACGGTCTTTTGAGACGATAATAGCAAACAGGGGATTTTCAAGTGCGCTGAATCCAATTCTGAGGTCAAAAGTGTGAACACGTACAACAAACACTTGAAAGTTTCCCCCGAAATATTGTACCTACTTAGCAACTGGGTAGAAGCTTGATCCTTAGCTTGAACGCTAAAATGCTCAAGCTCGGATTGACCACGCTGAACGGTCTTTTGAGCTGCAAATTGCAAATAGGGGATTTTCAAGTACGCTGAATCCGTTTCTGAGGTTAAAAGTGTGAACACGTACAACACATGAAAGGTTCCCCCGAAATATAGTAGGTACCTATGTAGCACGTGGGTAGAAGCTTGATCCTTAGCTTGAACGCTAGGATGCTTACGCTCAGATTGGCCAAACTGAACGGTCTATTAAGCTGATAATAGCAAACAGGGGATTTTCAAGTGCGCTGAATCCGATTCTGAGGTCAAAAGTGTGAACACGTACAACAACACATGAAAGTTTCCCCCGAAATATAGTACCTACGTAGCAGGAGGGTAAAAGCTTGATCCTTAGCTTGAACGCTAGGATGCTTACGCTCGGATTGGCCACACTGAACGGTCTTTTGAGCTGAAAATAGCAAACAGGGGATTTTCAAGTGCCGTGAATCCGATTCTGAGGTCAAAAGTGTGAACACGTACAACAAATGAAAAGTTCCCCGAAATATATTACATATTACCACATTGCAGGTGGGTAGAAGCTTGAACGCTAGGATGCTTACGCTCAGATTGGCCAAACTGAACGCTTTTGAGCTGAAAATTGCGAATACAGGGTGGTCCTCAAATGGAAATTTTAAATTTCCCTGACCGAACTTCAGATTTCCCGGACAAAAAATAAACATTTCGAAATCAAATAGCAAATTTTCGTTAAAAAAATGAAGCTATGGCAATGGCTCGGAAAATTTTTAAACCAAAACTTTTCAAAATTTTCTTCATTGAAATCCGTTTTGTGGCATTCTGAAACGAATCCTTGAGTTTAACGCATATATATATATATATATATATATTTATATATATATATATATATATATATATATATATATATATATATATATATTAATATATAAAATTCTCGTGTCACAGTTTTCCTTGCCATACTCCTCCGAAACGGCTTGACCGATTTTGATGAAATTTTTTGTGCTTGACCGGTATCTATGAGAGTCGGCCAACATCTATTTTTCATCCCCCTAAATGTTAGGGGTAGTCCACCACTAAATTTTTTTTATTTTTAAGACAAAATTTTTAATTTCTATTTTAATTAAGCGAGCAGCATCCCCATATATATTTATTTATTTATAAATGTGAATGTTTTTATTTACATATGTGTCCTTCCAGGCGATAACTCTCCTTAGGATTGAGATAAAAATTCCGTTCTTGCGCCAAAAAATCAAGCTCTCCAAACAAAAGGGCGAGTTCGTTGGCCAGCATTTTTTTGAGCTCATTAAATTGGTGACATTTTAAAAAAAGTTCTGAAAACATCACTAAAAAACGCTAAAAATCGTTATGTGGAAAATTATGCTGAAAATTGTACTTAAATTTCATTAAAATGTGCTAAAAAATCTATAAAAACTCCAAAAAAGTTAAAAATCCAAAATCTCTTATTGGATCGCAGAATATCATTTAGAACAGGTTTTTGCCATTGGTAGTTAACAATTTCTTTGGTAGTTGTCAATTTCTTTCCCCTCAAAATCCTAAATTTTCAAAACACTGTTACGCGACACCTTTAATGCTTCTAAAACCAAAATCTTATAAGAAAAAAATGCCAACGCCAGAGCATACTGGTGGTAATAAAAAAGGAGAAACATGGGAGGGGGGGGGATATGGACTTTTTGAAAATAATTTGTTTCATATGCAAATATATAGATTCGTTTAAAAAAAAATGAATGAATAGTTAAATAAATTTATACACCCCCCCCCCCCCCCCCAGCCAATTTGTCTTCAACACGCCCGCCCGATGTTTCTAGGCATTACTTCTTACTTAGATTATGTTATGTTATGTATTTTTGAGATGCTGCGAGCTTGCGAGCATCCAGACCGCCAAAGTATGCACATCATTCTGACCTACATGTCCAACTAATCTGTATTTTGGTTTATTATTTCCAATAATAAGCCTATGTGATCGTGTAGCAAAAAAATTTTATAAACCCCCCCTCAAACAGCGTAGAATCCAAATTTGAAATGTCCGTCCGCCGTCCGCTGTTCGCCGTCCGCCGTTCGGGCCATAAAAGGCCTAAGAATTTACTTGAAAACCCGTTCTTTCGCACATAGACTCCATTTGGGGTCTAGTTGGCCCTAACGTTTAACCATCCCGATCGCTTTACTCGCATAGATGCTATGGGCCAAAAACGGGCGAAAAAGTGTCTTTTTCGAGGCTTTGAGTGTTAGATGTGTTAGACGCACGCCTGGCACGCTTGGCAGGGGGTCATGGTGGGATGTGAGGGGGGTGAGCGGGGGTGGAGTGTGAGGAGGCGCCGCGGCACCTTATGGTGGCTGCAGTGACCAGGGGCGTAGCAGAGGGGTGTAGGAGAATGGATATTTATTACTTTTACGTGTTATACCCATATAATACACCACGGCACCATGAGGTGGGTACGGCGTTCCTTCGAGGCATGAATATATGTTTTTTTTCTAGGTCATATTTGTGTGTTAATACCAATGCTTTTCCTACGCATATTTAATAACATCTCCTCTCGACTTTTCGTACGTACTTAGATAATGATATTATTAAGGCAATAACTATTTGAATAGATAGGAGCTCAAATCGAGAAATATAAACATGCGTATATAATTATAGAAGTATAGGTTGAGGCAACTCGAAATAGGACACGCCATGGAGTCTGGACGGGGGCCTTATGACGTACGCAAGCCAACTAAAACTACGATCAAACTCAATTGAAAAAAATAATAAACCTTTGTAAAATAATTTGCAGCGTTTTTACTAAGGGATTGACTACTTGATGTTATGTAAGTTTGAGATGCGAGCTTGCGAGCATCCAGACCACCAACCTATACACAGCATTCTGATCTATTTGTGCGAATTAATGTACATTCTACTTGTGAGAATTCATGTGGAGGCAATCAAACCACAACCACGCCAATTTGTTTCAACAAATCCTCACCGACATCGGCAACTTCTGAAAACACAGTACCTAATTCGTTTTTCCTTTTTTTTTTTTTTAAATATATTTCTTCCCACAGCTTGAAATTGTCACCAATTCTACGTAAATATGTAATCTAAGTAAGAAGTAATGCCTAGAAACATCGGGTGGGCGTGTTGAAAACAAATTGACTGGAGGGGGGGGGGGGGGGGGGGGGGTATAACGGAAAAGTACCTAAATTAAAAAAAATAAATAAATTAGGTTTGGTTTGGTTGGTAATTTGAAATTTGGTTTTTTTCTTCTTTTTTCTAAGCAAACTTTTGTGATGCTCAAATTTCTGAAGAATTTTAACATAAATTAGTAAAATACGATCATTTACGAAAACTCGCTCATAAAATTATGCCGCGTGACTGGAACTTTCAGAAAAATTTGGTTGATGTGTGTGTCATTCCAGACGGTAACTCTCCTCAAGATTGACATAAAAAATCAGTTCTTTCGCCCAAAAAAAAATCAAGCTTTCCATAAAAAAGTATGAGTTTTTTAGAGATCACATTCACCTGAAGAAAAAAAAAAGATTTTAAAAAAGCACCAAGAAGAGCAAAAACTGTTTAAAATGGCTGAATTTATATGTTTTATGAGAATATTGGTCAAATAAAGTTTACCGACTGTAAACAAAAAATACAAAAATGTATGCACACAATTTTGATAAAAATTTTACCTACTTAAATTTTATTGATGGGTGCAAAAAATCGATAAAGACTGGAGAAAAATATAGGAATCCGAATCTGAGGTCAAAAGTGAAAACACGTACAACACATGAAAGGAATGAATGAATGAACACGAAAATTCGATCATGATTCATGAATAATTGATTTTCCTTTGAAATGCAGTAAATACTGTTTTATTTGTAATTAATAAATAAGGAACACTGATATTATACGTATTTGGAAACACATTGTCCATATTTGGCTAATTTTCAGTTTTAATCGTATTTGGGGGGGATGATCAACGATGGCGTTTTCGTAAAAATGCTGTAGCAACGCACAGGTGTGCTCAAAATGGAAAAAAAGGTCCTACATTGTGTGTTAGTTACGTATCTGCTTAGCTAGTGTGTTTTGGAGATAGAAAAACCAGTAATAGCCAGCATAGGCGGAAACAACCGTGCTAGTTTACCCTGAACACTAATTTACCTTCCCTGCACACTTTTTCTCATTCACTTCTTTTGGCGAAAGAACGGATTCAAACACAACCCTAAGACGAGATAAACCTAGTCAAGAATGGTTTTTTTTTTTTTTTTTTTTTTTACATTTTATGTCTTTACTTTGGCACATAAACGAAAAAAGCGTTAACAAAACTGGGTTGTACGTAAAACTTATTTCTGTTCTAGAACCAAAAATTTCAACCATGTATCATGTTTTCTCCTCGATGTTGATTCGAAATTCTATGAAAACATCAGAAATTAACAAGCGGTTGCAATCATGTTCACAATATCAATTATTGAGAATGATCACCTGTGTGTAAACAATCATTTATATAACCATGCTCATAACTCAGTTTGTTGGACACGCACTTCGCCGTAGTTAACATAATATTGTTGGATAAATCGAGAGCTTTCGAACGAATGGTCAACGAATTTTGTGGGATGAAAAACGACGAAGTACCATTTCCCTAGCAACGACTCGGTTGTAGGCGGAAATCACTGTAATTAATTTCGTGCGCGGAAAAAAATTGACTCGCAAAATTCGCTAGGACCCCAGGGCTAAAACATGATACATGTTAAAAAGCGTTGCAGTTGGTTTTCTGATGGTTTCCGCTTACAACTGAGTCGTTGCTAGGGAAATGGTACTTCGTCGTTTTTCATCCCACAAAATTCGTTGACCGTTCGTTCGAAAGCTCTCGATTTATCCAACCATATTATGTTAACTAATGCGAAGTGGGTGGCCAACAAGCTGAGTTATGAGCATGGTTATATGAATAATTGTTTACACACAGGTGATCATTCTCAATAATTGATATTGTGAACATAATTGCAACCGCTTGTTAATTTCTGATGATTTCATTGAGCTGGTGTTTCGATGATTTGATTCATAGCAGGTGATCCGAATATTGCGAGAACGGTTTGATTTGTGAAGCGGTGGTTAAATCATTTTAATAGGTAATTTCTATGCTTTACACTCTAGGAAGCTGTAATTTCGTATGTAGCCTCTTTAGGACATTTACTTGACGATGCCCAGGGTCCGGATCAGATGAGTGGCTCTTAGAGCTTGCATACGAGTCTGCAACTAAAGACATAAAATGTTCCAATGTGTTGCAGACTCGTATGCAAGCGTTTCTGATGATTATCGTTACTCCTCTCCGAGGATTTAGCGAACAGATCACCTCGTAAACCTCTTCAACCATAGCATGGCGGAGAACAAACATATCGGCGCAGCCAGGTGCCGAATCTAGAAAACGGGAGACCTCAGAAAGAGACCTCGAGAATTCATCTTTTATAAACATTTATTCATTGAGCCCGTTTACAATAAACATATCTCATTGGCATTGTGGTAATTCACTACATTGTTCTATACACTTAGCAGTTCCTACAAGGAGGAGACTCTTCAGTAACTTACGAGTAAATGATTCGGATATCTATGAATTAGGCAATGATGCTGATTTTCACTTTGCACTAGCTCTATGCTACCATTTTATGTTGTATCAATCATGTCCATGATATGACGCGGTCGTACCAATCGCTGTACCACCGGTCGTCTAAAGCCTTCTGTGACGAGTGGGTTGCTGCGGTCTTGATTTCGTTGGACGAACTTCTTCAAGTGCTGGTAGAGAATTTCAGTTGGCGATTCCAGGCCAAAATCTCAGTACACCGTTTCGTTTCTCACAAAATCAGAAGTGTGAATTATGCGTTTTTTGTAGGATGCTGTTTTAGCGAATTTTTGAAGAAAATTAAGCTATTGCTCTCGCCTCAAACTTTGTAGAATGTGAATTTTTGAAAAAAATTTATGCAGAAATCCGTTTCAGGCTATTCTGAATCATATTCTGAAGTTTAACGCATTTTTTTATGTACCTATGTATGTATATATGTACCTATATATGTATGTGTCATTCCAGACGATAACTGTCCGTAGAATTGTGCTAGAAACTTCAAACAAATTTTAAAATGTTAAGGACACAAAACGAAAGTTCAAGTTTGTTGGCCAGCATGATCGGATTACATCTTCGGGTTGATATTTTCAAAAATGTAGTCAAAAATTTCAAAATAGCCTGTTTTTTGCGATTTGTTGTGCGAAATAATTTTTTCAGCATACTAACATGTGGTATATTCAGAATCAGCGTAAAATTTCCTATAAGAATATGTATCAAGTTTTCAAAAATTTCAAAGTTGAAAAATCAGTCAAAAATCGAAATAATGCCGTTCGCTAGTTGTAAAAATCGGTAATATTTGCATGAATCATTGTCCAAATTCAGATTGAACTACTCTTATGGAAGTAGCCCTGTATAACCAATCCTAGAACCATGCTGTTTAAAACGTAGGTAGTAGGTGCTTGTTAAAAAAAAAAAAAAAAAAAAAAAAAAAAAAAAATGTAATCACAACTAATGAGTTTACTCTGTGAAATATTCCGTCCTCCGATTCTCTCGGTCGCTCTCTTTAATGTTTTACGCTCAACTGTTTTAGGACTTGATGTAGCTTTAATACTGACTGTGGCTTAGAAAATATCAGCCATGAACTTATGAAGAAGTTCTATTTATGTACGTACTAGCACGCAGACCCAAGGTTTCGCTCCGCTCAAGATTTCAACTGCCTTCAATACTGACCACATTGGACATCGAAATCTATGAATATTTACCTACATTTGTCTTTAGATCTACAAGATTAGTTTAATAATAATAAAGTATGAGCACCTCCTAATTATTTTTAATAATTTGATTCCATGTTTGTCTATCAAAATCATAAACTAAAATTTCTCTACACGATCAATAGCGACTGAAATGTCGAAGATTTCTTCAAAAATTCGCTCATGGGGTCATGCTGCATGACTGGAATTTTTCGTTGTTGTTCCATTCTCCTGAATTGTGAGCGAGAACAAGTTCCCCAGATGTTTATAGTGTAGGTACGTCCAAATTGGTACAATAAGTGTCTTGTATATTAGGATTCTGTTCTGTACTGTAACATTCTTACTGTCTAATGGTGTTCTCAAGCATGATACTCGATTGCGAACTTTACTTATGAGTTCAGTAACGTGATCTTTGAACGTCATTCTACTATCCAAGAATACACCTAAATACTTGTGAACTATTGCTTTTGGTATGGGTTGTCCAGCATATAATACAGGCTGTATTTAAGGTTGTACGCATATGTGACTACACATGATTTGAGCGAGTTGATTTTGGTTTATTATTTCCAATAATAAGCCTGTGATCGTGTAGCAAAAAATTTTTATAACCCCCCCTCAAACTTTGTCAATTTACGTTTCAAGGTGCGTAGAATCCAAATTTGAAATGTCCGTCCGCCGTTCGGGCCATAAAAGGCCTAAGAATTGACTTAAAAAACCCGTTCTTTCGAACATAGTTGGTCCTAGCTTCTCGCCAGCTCGATCGCTCCACACCCATGGGTGCTATGAGCCAAAAATAGGTAAAAAAGTGTCTTTTTCGATGTTTTTTTCTAGGTCATATTTGCGTGTTACTACCAATGCTTTGCCTACGCATATTTAATAACATATCCTCTCGACTTTTCGTACGTACTTAGATAATGATATTATTAAGGCAATAATTATTTGAATAGATAGGAGCTCAAATCGAGAAATATAAACATGCGTATATAATTATAGAGGTATAGGTTGTGGCAACTCGAAATAGGACACGCCGAGGAGTCTGGATGGGCCTTATGATGTACGCAAGCCAACTAAAACTACGATCACACTCAATTGAAAAAATAATAAACCTTTGTGAAATAATTTGCAGCGTTTTTATTTTCCATTTGGTGCACCATTGTCCCAAATGGATGGAGAAATACCCGCAATTTTCTTTTTTCTAAATATTTTTTAATGAAAGCAAACAAAATTGTAAGGGTACAATCACAAACAACACTCTTCGATGACAAATAGTTTTCTTTTTATGTGATTTTTCAAAATTTTGGGAGAAATCATCTCCCTCACCTGCCTATGAAAACTGTCACCTCCCAACTGCCAAGTGTTACGTTACTTTTTGCAGAAAATTTGAAAAAGCAGTGAAACATCGCAGAAATGTGTGAATGATGTCAAAATTTTAGGATGAACTCGTCTTTCATTTAAAAATAGCATTTCAGGCCAATGGGCACTCCTCATTGCCTGAAAACGGGCCATCATGACATTTTAAATTACAAATGGTTTAGAGTCATTGCCACAACTCAACTTCCTTCAAAAATTAGTTGCAACTTAATGTCAATCCCCCCCTTACTTAACACGTTCCGAGCGGTATGGATCGTTCGATCCAGGCGCCCTCGTTCGATTCACCCGGAGTGGATCGATATATCCAGCTACACAGAGCACATGAGGCGTTTGCTATCAAAACCAGCTGATTGCATTTTTGGAAATTTTACAGGAGAAACAAAAACTTCTCACGCCCACAGTCCTAAAGCTTTTTTTATATTTTTTATTGTAGGTATAACCGCCTAGAATTTGATTAGTATTTCATTTTCATTCGAGGTGCATTTCCCTGCGCGTAATTACACTAATTAGGCTAGAATCAGCTGATTTTGATGCAAAAACACGTTTATTCGTGTTTTTTTTTCCAGTTATTTGTTCAATTAAGTTTTGTAAAATTGGGGTTTTTCAGTTAACAGTTAATATTTGTGTCTTTACGAGTTTTACATAAATCTGAAATTTCACGGTTGAGACATACCTACACTTTGGTACAATGTGAAAAAGGTCATCAATTTCAACGCCAAATGGAACTGATTTTTTTTTTTTTTTTTTTTTTTTTTTTTTTAAATTTATCAAAGAAAATTATATTGTAAATAAAATGCAGAAAGCAAGGACCCTCTAAACTGTCAAAATATGCAAAAAAGTGGATTTCAGACAATTATGGAATGAGCTGGTTTTGATAGCAAACGCCTCACATAGGCTCCTATGTTCTGCCGTCTGACGAGATTACTACGCATTCTGTTGGCTGTCGAGTTTAACACACTTATTGTAGATGATCAGGTCTCCAAAAGAATGCGTTCCGTTTCGTTCCCCATTGATATCAAGGCCCCCGTTAAGTAACATTTTCGCGCCCTTTCGTTTCCCGCCTTTCTGTCGAAAAAACAGGTCCCGTCACAGGGAGTTTCCACCGAAATCGGCGCCGCTCGGAAAAAACATCGCAGGCTCTCCCCACAAAATGCTCTATTTCAGCGGTTCCCAAACTTTTTTGATGGCGTACCACCTAATATGAAGTCCTCCTTTCATGTACCACCAGTATAAAAATGATTAATCATCATTCCATTGCCAACATAGTAAAGTTTGTAAATAACAATTAAAAAATAACATTTAGCCTTTTAAGTACTTTACTTTAAAACAATGTTTATTTAGTTCTTTGCAGTTAGTTGTAAATAAATTAGTTAAAATTAAACTTTTCATAGTTATAACCAATGCTTATTTTGAAATAAAAATTAGGATGAAAGAATATAAATAAACTTTAAGGTGTAGAACAAAACTGTATTTGGAAAACAATACAACAAATTCAAACATAAGTACACACAAGTTAATGAGAAGGATGAGCTTGTAGCGATTTGCTTAAAGTTGCAATGTCTGGTTTTATTGGGCTTAGCTTCAAACGCAAGTCATTTTCAACACAAGCCAGCCTATTTCTGTATTTGTTTTTAAGGTAACAAAGAGAAGAAAACGCAGCTTCACATAAGTAGGATGTTGAAAATGGGAGTAAAAACTTGACTGCTCGGTTGGCGATTTCACCGTAGTCTTGGCGTCGTTGAATCCAAAAGTCAATCAGGGTAGCTTTATCAAAAACTTCCTTCAAATCTGAGTCACAATTTAAGTCGAACAGTTGATCTTTTTCGGCTAATGAGAGATTCTCTGGGATTGTCATTTTCTTAATGTCACTAAACGGGGTTTTCATCCACAAATGTTCTTTATAGTTTTCTGGGAAGTAAATGCTCAAGTTTTCCTTCAAAATGTTACAATGGTCACTGATATCACTAAGAACTGTCTTACTAAGTGAAAGCTCATTTTCTTCAACAAAAGTGCTGAGAGAAGGAAAAAACGAAACCTTGCTTTTCTTGGCTTCATCATCTGCAAAGGTGATTTTTTGTTTCAAGGCATTAATTTTGTCACACACTCGAAACGGGGTATTAGAAGTACCTTGAAAACTCATGTTCACATCATTGAGTTTTGAAAAAATGTCAGCTAAGTAAGCCAGTCGACACAGCCATAGTTCATCAGTAAAACGACTTCGTAGCTCAAAATCAGAATCTGTTAAAAAAATCAATATCTCGTGACGTAACTCAAAAACGCGAGTCAGCATCTTTCCTCTTGAAAGCCACCTAACTTCTGTGTGGAGCAGTAGTTGTTTATGAATACTGTCCATTTCTTGACATAAGTTGTGAAAAAGGCGTGAATTCAAGGCTCTGCTCTTAATAAAATTCACTGTCTTTACAGCCTCGTTCAAAACAGTTTTTAGTTGTGCTGGACAGCGTTTTGTTACAAGCGCTTCTCTGTGAAGGCTGCAGTGAATATGTTGTGCCTCCGGAGCTTCTTTTTTTATTTTAGTTACCAATCCACTATGAGCTCCTGTCATGGCTCTCGCACCATCCGTGCATATACCAACACATTTCTTCCAATCCATTCCATTCCTGAGCACAAATTCATTTACTTTATAAAATATGTCTTCTCCAGTAGTATGAGCTGAAAGAGTTTCACAAAATAACATATCTTCACCAAATGAGTATTTTTCTTCATAGCGAACATAACATAACAGTTGAGCCAAATTTGCGACATCTGTTGTTTCGTCCACTTGTATCGCAAAGTATTTACTACTGTTCACTTTCTTGAGTAAAATGTCTTTTACATTTAAAGCCATATTAGATATTCTTCTTGAAACAGTATTATCAGACAAGGAAACCACATCGAGCTGTTTTCCCTCTTTATCACCTATAATTGTGGAAACAAGGTCTTCAGCTGCTGGCAAAATTAGAGTCTCTCCAATAGTATGAGGTTTTAGTTCTTGTGCTATTCTCAGACTAACCTTGTATGAAGCTTCAACAGCCCTAGTGTTTAACCCCGTAAATGAAGTGATTGCTCCTTTATTCACTTTTAACTCAGACTCCTTCCGTTTAAAAAACTCTAATGGCTTGTTTATGAGATTGATATGCTTTGTATTAAAATGACGCAATAAAAGTGATGGTTTCATCGAATGATTTGACAAAGTTTCTAAACAAATGACACATTGTGGAACAGGTTCACTGAAATTTCCAGTATAAGTAAAACCAAACGATAAATACTTCTCATCATATTTACGTTTACCTGATTTCTTTTTGTTTTCACAAGTTCGTAACAAAGGCGTAGAAGTAGAGGAACAGCTTGGTTGCTCAGCATCTGTTCCTGCTGCAATAGGCTTTTCTTGTTCCGGTGACAAAGTTCTTTGCTTTTTAGAACTACTACACGTAGATCTTACCAAAAACTTATCCATTTCAATTCGACAGCTAACACTTACCAACAATGTTATTCTCACTGACTGATAGACACAAACTCTATATAAACAACAACACGTCAAACTGCAGGTTAGGTTTTCTACGGAGCTACGTAGTAGATAGTGCTCGCTGAGATGACAGACAGGCGACTGGGACTGGCTGACTGGCATCTGGCACAACACAATAACAAAGCGCGCGGCCTTGAACGGCGCTACTCCCCTCCACGCCCTCACAATCTTTCCCACTCCGACTGTCACCCCTCCATCCGCTGCTCGCTCACCCTCACGCTACTAGTAGAGTATACCAATTTTCGAACTTCACTCGCGTACCACCAGCAACGTTCCCGCGTACCACCAGTGGTACGCGTACCACAGTTTGGGAACCGCTGCTCTATTTCATCAGAATGTACCGAACAATCATGTTGTGGAGCATTTTTTATTTTCTCATATGTTAAAGCGAAAATCTGCTACTCTCTATGAACTGCCACCCCGTACTATTGAGATGCAGCCCCTAGACCAGTATTCGCCAAACCGTAGATCGCGAGCTACTGGTAGCTCGCAGTGAAATTTTTGGTAGCTCGCGGAGAAATTTCAGAAGAGAGTGCTTGGGTTGGCTAATCTGATTTGCGCTACGCATCTCAGACCGACGACACATGAAATTTTTGAGATTGGATTTTGCTTTTCTTACAGACATAACCGAAAAGCTAAATACCCTTAACTTGCAGCTTCAAAGCAAAGATAATGATATTGGTGGATCTATTTCAGATGTTGTCCGTTCACAAGAAAGCTGGAGCTGTGGGAATGAAATCTTACCCAAGGTGAATTCAAACATTTTGCCTGTTTGAAGCAGACCCTTGATAAGCAAGGCCCTTCACAGCCTCCTTACAACAAAGAACATCAGTTCTTTCAGATTAGAAAAATCAATTCAATCAACGCTTTCAAGACTTCAAAAACATTTCGATTGTAGCACAGTTTGTCACATCTCCTTTTGTTGAGATTGATCCTGAAGAATTGTCTGCTTGTGTCATGCAATATTTTAAAGAAGACAACACTGCAGTGGAGATGGAACTGAAATTGATTTTCATAGTGACCTTTCATTGAAATCTCTCACTTCAAGCAATGAAAATATTTGGCCTTTTGTTCCTAAGCAAGAACATCCAATTTTGGTTCAGATTGGTTCACGAGTGAAGGCAATGTTCAGCTCAACATATCTCTGTGAGATCTCATTTTCCAGTATGAAATTCATTAAAAACAAGTACAGAAACAGGTTGACGGATGAACATTTGGACAATTGCATTCGAATGGCCGCTACAACATATGAGCCTAACATTAAGAAGATTGTTGATGACAAAAAAGAGTGCCAACCATCACACTGAACTACGTTTTTCGGACCTTTTCCGTTAATTCACTACCATTCATTCATTCTGACCTGTATGTCCTACTAATCTGTATTTTTACTAAGGGATTGACTACTTGATGTTATGTAATTTTGAGATGCGAGCTTGCGAGCATCCAGACCACCAAACTATACAAATCATTCAGACCTACATGTTCCAACTAATCTGAGTTTTTACTAAGGGATTGACTACTTGATGTTATGTATTTTTTAGATGCGAGCTTGCGAGCATCCAGACCACCAAACTATATACAACATTTTGAACTATTTTACCACAGTGAGCGTAAAAATGATTGAGGAACAGTTTTTAGAACAATAGAATATATATCAAGCTATTGAATTAACGGAAACCAATAAAAGGGGTGGTAGTGAATTAACGGAAAAGGTCCCGTTTTTCTAATGCAAATATTTTTTTATTCAAGTTCTTATGATAACATTGCAATTTTAGAAATGTCATTTAATTAGATTTAAAATAAACTGGAAATGTTTATTCATAGGTAATAAACGACTGTGTGATTTAAGCAAAAAGATGTATTACTTTCCTACTTTGATGGGTAGCTCACAGTAATATTTATTAGCTGTAAGGTAGCTCAGTCGCTTACAAGTTTGGCGACCACTGCCCTAGACTGTCCCTGAAGCCTGAACCAAGACGTAGTAAAGAAGAAAAAAGTCCAGTCATGCAGCATGACCCCACGAGCGAATTTTTGAAGAAATCTTCGACATTTCAGTCGCTATTGATCGTGTAGAGAAATTTTAGTTTATGATTTTGATAGACAAACATGGAATGAAATTTTAAACAAGCACCTACTACCTACGTTTTAAACAGCATGGTTATAGGATTGGTTATACAGGGATAATTCCATAAGAGTAGTTCAATCTGAATTTGGACAATGTTTCATGCAAATATTACCAATTTTTACAACTAGCGAACGGCATTATTTCGATTTTTGACTGATTTTTCAACTTTGAAATTTTTGAAAACTTGATACATATTCTTAGAGGAAATTTTCCGAATATACCACATGTTAGTATGCTGAAAAAATTATTTTGCACAACAAATCGCAAAAAACAGGCTATTTTGAAATTGTTTACTACATTTTTGAAAATTTCAACCCGAAGATGTAATCCGATCATGCTGGCCAACGAACTTGAACTTTCGTTTTGTGTCCTTAACATTTTAAAATTTTTTTGAAGTTTCTAGCACAATTCTAAGGACAGTTATTGTCTGGAATGACACATACATATATACATACATACATACATTAAAAAATGCGTTAAACTTCAGAATCTGATTCAGAATAGCCTGAAACGGATTTCTGCATAAAAAACTTTTCAAAAATTCACATTCTACAAATTTTGAGGCGAGAGCAATAGCTTAATTTTCTTCAAAAATTAGCTAAAAGAGAGTTGCACAGAATTTATATAGGAGATAGAGACTCACCAAGTACTAGAGTAATTACAGTTTTTATTGAAATCAATGGACTACATAAATAAAACCACAATAATCTACAAACAATTAAGACATTATAATAATCAATAACTATTAAAAATTAAATTGACAAGATTGGGTCTTGTAGGTTTATAAATGCACAAACCACCACAACTATATGGTCTGATTAAATTATTGTCAATACAAGAGTGGGGATCCAACATTTCGAACTCCCTAACGCGTGAAATTACTCGTTTTGTACTGGCGAAAGAAGATGTTAAAGAGAGTAGGCGTACTCTCTTTAACATCTTCTTTCGACAGCTTCTGGTCTTTAAAAACGATAGCAGGTCGAGTAAGTTTCACATTCTTCGTAACTAAAATATTCTCTATTTGTTTAGAACCTCTGTCAGCAAACTTATTGATGCATTTTTTCGTTGGGTGTGTGCAGAGGTAGGATATATCTTCAAACATTAGGCACACTATTCCAGTTAATGCACTACATAAAGTGCAACGAGGCATTGCACGCCCACTCCCCAAGCTTAAGAGTGAATCTCAAATAATCACTCAAATGGATTATCTAAATTTTTGCTGATAATACAGAGCATTCTGGAAACTTTCTTACACACTAAACTTTTATGATTATTGTCTTCAGGATTTCCAGGTTGTTTCATCTTCTCTTTCCGTTTTCTTTCATTTATAAAGAGGTGTGAATAACAGGCAGCAATTTTAGATAAAGCCCCAAAATGACGAAAAGGCAGCATTGTTTGCCTTGAACCAAGACATAATAGAGAATATCTTTTGTGCTGTTATGGATTACCTAGATTTTTACTGCTGATTCAGAGCATTGAGGAAACTTGCTGATACATTTGAAGGATCGTGGGGTTAATTTATTCAGGATTTCATGGTTACATTTGAATTTTTTCTACGCGACATGAGACTATGAAGCAGCATTGTACACCCACCTCCTAAGCTTATCAAATGGATTATCTAGATTTTTGCTGCTGATACAGAGCATTCTGGTAACTTGCTCGTGTTGCATGAATCAGGTAAAACATCGAGAAATGAGGATTTTGCAACTATAGCATTAGCAGACAGCCTACCACCGAAGCCTTTCGAAATGAAATTAATTAAGCCTAACGGAGTGCACGAAATTAGATATCTAATTGTATTGCATTTTTTGTGATCTGAGCATTTGAGCGCTTGTTGTCGAGGGTCCGTTGTCTTTTCAATTTAAATTTAAAAACAATATATTATAGACTGAACTTCAATAAATCGAGATCGAAATTGAATAGGCATCATGGTAACAATTTCTTGGTGAAATGGCCACTTAATGAAATGAATGAGCTGTTCGCTCATTGAGACTAGGGTATTAGTAGAAATTCTTGAAACCTGACCTAAGGAGAGACCAAAATCGTAGCCTAATCTTTTGTGACCATCATTAGTTTTTATTTTTATTTTATTTTATTATTATTATTATTTTATTTTATTTTTTATTTTTTTTTTTTTAAGAACAATTATGATGTTTTTCTCTGGCTCCCCAATAGTGTTTGCCATTAATGTTAAAAGTTTCCACTGTTTTGGGGGCAACCCTACGAAAAACTTGGGATCTGACCTCAATTTGAAACTGTCACTTTCTACACCAGAGAATCGAACCTTAGAAAAGATACCATCTGATGAAGTGTCAGACGTCATGTTCACAACAGCTCATGTACTGATAGAAGAAGACTGCGAAGCTGAGGTTTCCGTGGACGAATCACGCCTGGAAATGAAAAGAACAAGAATTAAACTCAGGTAGAATTGGGGTAACAATAGAGAGTTTTTGTTCTTCCCGTAATTTTCTGCACGTGTACGCAAAAAGACTGAAATACCAACTGTGCATGCACGAATTTACGCGTCAATGCGTAGAACTATGCGTGTACGGGAAAAAGGCCCCAGGTAGGCGGGAAAAATGCTTTCGTTGGAATCCTGTCCGCATAGTCATCATAACCTGATGCAAAGAAGACCACAGTTTTAAAAATAGGTTAGGTATTCGGTCTCCCTCTGACTGTTGTCTAATAACGTTTCCTTTACACAATTTCCTACCTAGTCGAAAAAAGTAAATACCAGTGATAAATATAATTGTATTATGAAATCAAATTCCCTTGATTATGTGAACAAAGTACCTACTTCGTCCGACAACCAGATATCCTGTTCACCAACTTCGGAGTTAATGCAGTTGTTGATACTTTTCCGATTTTAAAGTAGATACCTATTCTTCATAAGCATTCACAAGTACATTTCGTACTACAAAGTTGTATCTAATAATAATAATAAGCCTTTATTCTGCTGGGTACAATTCGGTAGTACATGATGCAGACATGAATTACATTGTTGTTGTACAATAAAAAATGTGTATGACGGCTATTGATAAAAATAAAAACTACAAATTAAGAGAGAAAGACATAAGTGGTAAATTAATTTTAAAAAAGTGAAGAATGATCGAAAGGGTGGAGGGGAGGGGAGGGGGTTTGCATGTATGTCCAGGATTTCACTCTTTGGTAATAAAATAATCGATGACCGCCGACTGGAAACGCCCTAGGGTGGGCAACGAGCGTAAAGAAGTTGGAAGGGCGTTCCAGATCCTAGCCCCATACACCTGCAAGGACTTGCTGAAAAAAAATCCTTCGTGAGATGGAACAAGAATACCCACAGACCGCATAGAGGTGGACCTATGAAATAAAGAACGCAGGTAAGGAGGAGGGGAACCTTTCAGGAATAGAAACAGAAATTTAAGTATTCTCAAATTCAAGTAGTCGTCAAGAGGCAAACAAAGTATAGTATATCCGTGAACTGAATGGCGAGGCTTTATGTCATGAACATAGCGGACACAGGCATTATATGCAACTTTTATTTTATTAAATAAGGCAGCAGAAAGAGAACAAGATATGAATGTAGAACAGTACAATAAGTGAGGGAGAACCAGAGATGTGGCAAGCCTTTTCTTGAGGGGATGGGGAGTGAAACGAGACAGGCGTCTAAGACTATGCAAAGCACCATATATTCGACCGCACACATGAGTTATGTGGTGTTCCCAGGATAAAGTCTTGTCAACGTAAACACCAAGATTTCTAACACGGGACAGGTAAGGTACAGGTACACCATCAACAAGAACTGGCGGAATGGGATCTGTCGGTACATTGTGTTTATACAATATGATGGCCTGAGTTTTCTTAGGATTGACCAAAATTCCATTTCTAAAGGCCCACCTAGCAACCGCCAGCAAATCAGTGTTGAGCTGATGCACTGACTCAACCAGGTAATCGCCAAGTTTACTAGGCAAATAAACCTGAAAATCGTCAGCAAACATATGATATCGACAAAAGCGCAAAACATTTGGCAAATCATTCACAAAAAGAGAAAACAACAGTGGCCCTAAAACTGTACCCTGAGGGATTCCTGCTAGGACTGGGAGAGATTGTGAGGAGCTACCACCATGCGATACGTACTGCATCCTACCCGTTAGGTAGGAAGACACTAGGGCGCAGGCAGAGGTAGAGAATCCAAAGAGGGCATTCAGCTTCTTGATGAGCAACGTATGCGAAACAGAGCCGAAGGCATTTTTGAAATCTAGCAACACCATAAAAGTACACATCCTTTGTTCCACACCTGACCGCACATCCTCAAAAACCTTCATTAGAGCTGTCTCACAGCTGAAGCCCCGTCGAAATCCCGACTGGAAAGGCGACAACAAGCTGTTTCTCACGAGATGTTCGTTGATCTGTAGCTGAACTATTACCTCAAAAGCCTTACTAAGAACCGGTAAAATTGAAATCGGTCTGAAATCGGAAGGAACAGAGGGATTAGAAACCTTGGCTAGGGGTCTGACAATAGCAGACTTCCAAGCAGAAGGATATGAAGAAGTGGTCAAAATATGATTAAATAAATATGTGATGTGGTCGAGGAGTAAAGGTAAAATTAAAATAAGAAACTACCAACATAAAGATCCAGACAACGAGCAGGTTTGTGTTTAAATAATAGGTTTGTATACAAAAGCTGCTATCATTTCAATAACAAATTGAGTAGGTTGGTAGTTGAATCTGAGCTAGGTACCTTCTCAGATCCTGGAAATTACCATTTGATAAAGCAGGGAAGGCACTCAAAACGAACTATTCCACGAGACCAGATTGAGTAAACTTGACGTAGCGAGATGAAAAATTGAATAATGAGACTAAAAATAAATAGGATGGTCACCCATAATACAAGTACTAACCAAGCCCGATGCTGCTTAACTTAAGAGCAGGCTGTGGTGTCGGCCATGTTTTCTGCTCCCATGAGGAATCAACGTTATTTTCCCGACGTCATAAATCCTCGAATCATGCACCGATTTCCATGATTTTTTTTTTAATCTTCAACTGAAACCAATCTTTAGCAATGCGTCGAGGCGTTTTTTGAGAAAAGTGTCACTAGAAGCTGCAATTCATCAACAAAGTCACAGCTAAGAGGGTTACTCTATTCAAGTGATGATTGCTTTATTGGATGATGATTTATCGAAAATCTGCCCTGACGGATGTCTTCCTTAGATTTCACGCTTCAATTTAAGTGTTCAAACGACAAAATCGGTTGATTTTTCATGAAGTTCTGTGATCGGGAAACTGAATTTGCGATCCGATGGCTTTTCAAACTTCCGAAGCGAGGCGGGCGTCGAGGAAGTTCAGGCGTTTTACGCTAGATGCCACTAACTTCGACCACTCTACCCGCCTTCGAACTGTGAATCGGGTCCCCGTTTCTCCCAAAATCTAAGATCGGGTCACTGGGCTTTTGATGAAACAGTTTGTGTTTCTTTGATGAAACAATGTGCCATCAATGTACAATCCCTTTGACAAAATGACATCCATTTTTTTGACGGAACCTGTCCTTACTTTTTTATAATTTTTTTTCCTAATCGAGCTACCGTGCTGAAATATATATAGATATTTTCCAGGCATCTAGGCTACCATTACAAGGTTTGAATGCGCAAGGCGCCGTGTTTAGGTAATGTACCGTAGACTACGTCTAATAAACATAACTATATGAGTTATTTACCTACGTAAAAGGGCTATCTAATACAGAATTTGTTTCAACTGGATTTTCGGATTCTAAACATTTTGAAACCTAAAACAACGAATTTTGAGGGGTGTTTAAACAATTCGAGTTGGCAGTCGTACTTGGAAACAACTCGATGTATGTGTAATTGCCCCGTAATAGAGAATTTCTCAATGTTCCACAGATCGACAGATTCACATTCTTGCGAATTTTTACTAAGTATATTTTTTCGCCGTTTTCGGGAAATATTTTCCGGGATTCTTATTTATTACATCCTGCAATCAGCATACCTAATTCGAGTTGCACTCTGGACGGATTTTTGTTTTCTTGTTGGCTTCTATGTAATAAATATTTCGTTAGTCCGAGTTGTCAATAATTACTACGAGTTGAGCTAATCCGATGACCCAGCCCTCTGCAGGTATCCACGCGGTCAATCGCGGATTGTTGACCGTATTTGTTGAGACCAAAGCGTTTTTGACAGTTCATAGGTAGGTACAGGTACCTACCTACTATTTATTTGTGTGCCCGTATTCTGAACAATGGGGATTGCAACCCAAGATAGACTGATACGAGAAATCTCACTATGGTCATGAAAAATAAGCTGTTAGAAAAACTAACTCAAGTAGGTACCTAAGTAAACAGACCCCATAAGGCATCTATGTAATAAACATCTCATTAGTCCATTAGTGACGACTTGAGCTAATCCGATAAGGGTGTGCAGCACACCTGGTTCAGTTTAACAAAAATCAGTATTTGAGTGATCGGTATTTGAGCGATTTTCCACAAAAAAATTCAAATAGGTACACTAATAATTGAATAAGGTTTATTTTTCTACCATACCGTTGTATAAAAAAACTCATTTTTGTGTGACAAGACAAATTGGTGAAAAACGTCAACATATGCCCGGCAAGGGTGTGGAATGAGGGCCGAGTCGCGTTCTCAGTTGGACTCCGAGGGCGTTCGCCTCACCTAGGCCCAGAGTTATTTTCGGTAAGAGGCTTTGATGACCCACCCCAATCACCAGGTACCTTCAGGGTTGCTCATCACCCAGCTACCTCTACCGAATTTTCTTGTCACTCGCTCCTCTTGGCCAAACTTGGCTAGTTAAAGCTTTTCACGCCGAAGGACATGGCGCTGTTTTGGCAGCCCGCTCTTAAGTGATCAGACGAAAACCGATGTTTTCTAAGAAATAAGCGTTGGCGAATATTATTTTTTCTTAGGTTGAACCTAGTTATTCGATTCCTGTGATGATAGCTGATAAAGCAGTGTAAAATTATTTCAAAATTCTTCTCCTAGAGACTTTAGCGTGAGGATAGTGTTCGGTTAGACGTGTATATGCGATATGCGTGTAAAAATACGCAAAGAGCAGTTGCTTGCTCTAGACGCTGCTCTACGCGTTAACGGAGGAAAATCATACGGGAAGAACAAAAACTCTCTAATAGGTAGACTATCAACAATTTTCTTGAACAAAGGTATTTAAATACGAATGTTGTTTTGAAATCAAGCCCGTAGATTTCACAGGGATTCTCAAATTTACCCAATTTAAAGCTTTATCCACTTTGATCACATTTTTTCTGCACCTGCAATATTCTATGTTTATATCAATTTACACATCATCCTTTCTAACACTATATGAAAAAGAAAAAAAATTATACAATACCAGGTGGGACCCCAGTATGGTTTTTCATAAGTGTTATCTAATATGATATTGATTGGTATGAAATTATTAATTGATTGATCATGTAGTAAACAACGTTGAACACAGAATCAAATGTTTTCTGATAGTTTTAGGATAAATGACACAAAACCTCATGAAAACTGATGAACTTCTCATATCCATTTCAACAACAATGTTACGTGTGGGGTTGATGAGGACCCCACCTGGTATTAGGAGAGGTCAATGCAGGTACCGCTCAACCACTATTTTGCCATTTCCACCTGACAAGATATCAGACGCGAAGTTATTCGAAGTTATTTTTAGGCATATTTATTTAATTTAGAAGCACATTTCTTCAATTTAGAGAATTTTCGTAAAATATTAAGCTATTGAATGCGTCAAAAAAATTTAAAATTTGAAGTTCTCAATTTTTTCCTTTTTATGGAAATCCGTTTGGAGGCATTTCTGGAGTTTTTGATTTAATATTTCTGGAGTTTTTCGTATTTGCTGAAAAATTTATGAAACAGAGCAACATTTTTTTTCAATCGCAGAATATTATTTACAACGACTTTTTCTGCCATAACATTGGTAGTTTACAATATCTTCGCACTCAAAATGATCCAATTTCAAAACAATGAACATGACACAATACTGTGACTGACGAAAATTAGGTCACCCGATCATGCTGAATGACTGGAACTTTTTTTTATAGACAATTTCCTACGACGTTTATTAAGCTACAGGTAGTGTGAAATGACAAACACGTCTTTAAATATAACAAATTTTAAATTCACAATTTAAAAATTCTTTCCACTGTTTTCCAAGATGTAGAAGGGGATATTAAGAACCTATTAAGCCTAAGGTGTAAGCGATTCTAAGCAACACACCTGCACTGCTCTACAGCTTACCTACAGGGTCTCCTTCACTGAGTGGTTCTGAGTAATCTTCAGTAAATATCTTTGACTGGTGACTGGTACACTGAACGTCTTCATCACTAAGAAGAGTAGCAAGAGGTGGTGACACTGGAAACAAAGAAGGATATCCATGAGTTGAATGCATTATACGTGAACGAAAGTAAGGGGAGTTGAGTGTATAATAATAATATTTATTTTATTTCCAAAGATCACAACTAAGTGTGAGTAGAAAACGTCGAACAAAGTACAATATTACAAAAATGTTTATATATAAATATTCCAAAACAACAAAGCACAATATTAACAAAAGAATGGAGAATAAATCAATGGTTAAAAAATTCACTAAGACAACTTCACATTCTTCTCAAATGTAGAAAGCGAGCTACCCCCAATTTGGAAATCCAGGAATTTATTGTGAACTTTCAAAATCTGGTAAATTGAGCTTTATTTATTTAGAAAATAACACGGGCTACGCCCAATTTCAATAACAATAAGAAGGTTAGTAGATAATATATAACAAAAACAGAAGGAAAATCCTGCAGTGATCTGATCACAGTTCTATTTGGCAAACTCGCGAATACAAAAACAATATTGCCGACACTCTAGGCTTGGGCCATGGATATGCATCTTCTAATGCCTGACCTAAATTCTCCCTCAGATGAACTGAAGATGTCCGTAGCGAGGATGTCTGGGTAAGATAGCCGGTTGAACGTCTCTTGGATTCTCCGCATCGGGTCATTTCTCAAGTAGTTCGTAGAAGATGTGCGGATGTAAAAAGTTTGCAAAGATCTGGTCGCGTACTGAGGGGCGTTGAAATTTAGCAAGGACAGCAGGTGCGGGCAGTCGATCCTGCTGCGTACGAGTTTAAACAGGAAGAGCATGTCAGCCTCCGTTCTCCGTTGCTCCAGTGTTGAGAGGCAGAACTCGACCAAAGATCCGTCATAATGGAAATCTTCCCAGTCGTGACCTGCCTTAAAGGACAGATATCTCAGGAATTTACGCTGGATGCGCTCTATTTGCCCCTTAGCAGTACTATAAATTGGCAGCCATACTGTTGGGGAAAATTCTAGAATAGGTCGCAGAAGGGAGACATACAAAAATTTTATGGCCTCCGTGTCAGAGAATTCACGGGTATTCCTCTTCAGGTAGCCCAACATCCTCATCCCTCGCGAACAGAGTGAATCTATGTGCTGAGAGAACGTGAAACTGGCATCAAGAAGGACCCCCAAATCCTTAACGACACTCTTCCGATCCAACGTCTTGCCTGCCAAAGAGTAGCTGAACACTATAGGATTCCGGGAACGAGCAAATGAAATCACCGAGCACTTTGCCGTATTGAAAAAGAGCTCGTTAGAAAGACACCATGCATCCACTGCCGTCAAAGCTCCCTGAAGTCCATCGCAGTCCCCCAACGCTCCAACCCTCTTAAAAATCTTAAGGTCATCGGCGAATAACAGAAACTGGACCCCACCCTCGAATACTCGCTGTATATCGTTAATGAAGATGAGAAAAATCAGTGGACCCAGATGAGATCCCTGAGGAACACCGGAGGTGGCCAAGAAAGGTGTAGAATGCGCACTCTTCAATTTAACTGTGAGGGAACGGTCCTTAAGATAGCTTCTGAACCAAGCCAACAGCGAACCCCAAAACCCAAAAATCTCCAGCTTAGCGAGCAATATAGCGTGTGAAACACGATCAAAGGCCTTGGCAAAGTCAGTGTGGATACAATCAACCTGAACACCCTCCTCAAATGCTTCCATCACTTCATGCTCCAGTGTGAGAAGGTTCGTTGTACACGATCGGCCCGAGACGAATCCGTGTTGGGCGGCTGAGAGGAAAGGTCGAACCAACGGAGTTATTTGGTCCACCATTATTTTCTCAAGAACCTTAGGCATAGTACTGAGGCTACATACCGGACGATATTGGTCCACCCTTGACTTCTCTGATGATTTCGGGATAGGGGTTATAAACGAGCTCTTCCACAAGCAGGGAACAATGCTCCACCGACCTCCGAAACAATATCGTAACTGCAGGGGACAGAGCCTCAGCACAAGCCCTCAACATTGCAGGAGGTACTCCATCTGGACCCATGCCCTTAGTCGGATCCAAAGCAAGCAGCTCTTTAACGACCAAGTCCTCCGTAATGCATATTGAACCAATAGAGAAGGCAGTGGAAGTTCCGGCGACGACACCGGCTCCAGAGGCCGACGCAGGATCGAAGACCAACGAAAAATGCTCCCTAAACAGTTCCGCCATCTCAGAAGCAGTATCTGCAGACCTCGAGCCAAGATGAAGCACAGATGGCATTGCGGATGAACCCTTAGTGTAATTGACATAGTTGAAAAAATGTTTGATGTTGTGTGGGACAGATGCCTCAACTCCAGAAATATAATTCGAGTAAGCAATTTCAGATTGCGTCTTGCACTCAGCTCTTAGTTGAGAGAAGAAATCATAGTCATCCGGGATACGAAATCTTCTTGAAATAGAGAGAGACTATGCTGAGGAAGCCGAATGAGACCAACACTGCGGGTGGAGTAGCTGTGGTAAAATTTAAATTCTTCGAAATAGGCAGAGTATTTCCTGTAGAAAATCAAGCATTGCATCAAGAATGCAGACGGTATTGTAAGTAAACCAGCATTTCTGAATTGTACTCTACAAGAAGAAAATGGTTTTAGACCTAGGACAATGCGTCGCCCTTTTTTGCACTCTGAACACAACATCAAGATTTTTTTTCATTACCCCAATAAAGTATGCCAAAAGAGCCTTACTCATAAAGAGAGCATGGTAAGCATTCAGTACGATACCCTTTGAAGCAATCGTTTTCAGTCTCCACAAACAATAGCAGCAACTGCCAAGCTCTTTACAAACCGCTGATACATGATCATCAAATTTCATATTGCAGTCGATCTGCATACCAAGGAACCTTGTGACGGAAACGACCACAATACTCATGTCATCCAGCTGCAGTGAAGCTGGGGGATTCAAATTAGAGCGTAGAGAACGGAAGAACATGCATTGAGTTTTAGCATCATTAAGTGACAAACCATTCATACTTAACCATTCTCGAATTCTACGAAGGACTATAAGGCAAGAATCAATTGCTTCAGAAATTGTATTTTTGACTCATCACATTTGTGTCATCAGCGTATTCCACGATTCTTATACTAGGGTCAGAGGTGGACACGAATTCAGGAAAGTCATTTGCAAATAATAGGAATGCCAATGGTCCAAGGATACTGCCCTGTGGTACACCTCTTTGCAGGGTTCTCTCATCCGATAATTCAATCCCACCTGTGGCAAAAACTCCAACCTTTCATAAACGCTGTCCCAAGTATGATTTAAACCATTCTAAGGCCACACCCCTCACACCGTAGAATTCAAACTTTTTCAAAAGCAAATTGTGGGGTACAAGGTCCCATGCTTTAGTCAGGTCCACGAACATTCCCAGCACTACTTGACCTCAATCGTACACAAAGTCAGTGAGCTCAAATACAACTGAATCAATAGCTCTACCTTTGATAAAACCATGTTGACATGGGTTGAGCACGTTGCACCTGGTCAAGAAATTTATCAGTCGATCATCAAGTATGGCCGGGAAATCTTTTCCCTCTCACAGTACACAATGAGATAGTCATCATGAGCTGTTCAGTTATAATCTCTATAAATTAGTTAACAAAATCACATGATAAATTAGTTAACAAAATCAGGTTCAGCTTTCAACTCATGCATTTCACTTGATACAGCTCCCATATAACTATACTGTAAGTGGTATCCACGCAGGGCCTAATTCAAACTTATAAATAGGGGGACAGCTATATTGTTGAGCGTATGACTTGCTGGATATATTGGTTAACAAACGCCACATTGACCAACTACGCCGTACAGACGTTCAAAAGAAGGCTGTGCCTTTTGCTCCTGAGACTGAACTGCCCAACAAAAAACACAACATAGCTTAACCTGATTTGCTTAAAATTATAGATACAGTTCTTGAACCACAACTGAGCACACTACCAGATGACACACCAGAGATTCATGGCCTGCATCAGGACCAAGATCGCCTAACTGAGAATACGTCACAGCCCCTTCGTCGTTCAGAAAGGCAACGTCGTGCCCCACAGTACCTGCAACATTTTGTACTCTACTGAAAAACTTTCCAAACTTTTCGATTTTTAAAAAGTGGGGAGAACCATAGAGTCAAAAAATATTCTGGAAAATAATTATATTTCCATTTAAAATGTAATAGCAACTAAGCGTTGTGCTGCAGTTACAAATTATTATATTCATTGCATATTCAATGCGAAGAACACACAGTTCTATCACATTGCGTGCTGAATTTCAATCTAAATTATCAACAGAGATACAACAGTTATCATGATCTGTACAGTTAGAATCTCTATAAATTAGTTAACAAAATCAGGTTCAGCTTTCAACTCACGCATTTCACTTGATACAGCTTGATAACTACTACTGTAAGTGGCTTAATTCAAACTTATAAATAGGAAGCTATATTGTTGAGCGAATGACTTGCTTACCAGCGTGAGAGTATTCTTAGAGTTCACGTGAAGAACTGGAAGAGGTGACTCATATTGAGAAGGCGGCACCACCACATCTGCAACAAACAGTAAACCAACCTCAGTAAGGGAAGGAAAATGCGTTCACAAGGGTAAAAACATCCAAGGATACAAGGCCGTGAAAGATTTTCCACATGAAACACCGATTCTAATTACCAGTTTCAACCAGATATTCTTATTGAACAATAGTAATGTAACTTTTTTCACAGCATATTTAGGAAAAGTAATAAATTCAGGAGTTCCTCCTTTTTTAATAATGTTGAGAGCACATTTTTGGAAACGTTAGCACCGTGCTGAGGTAGCATTAATGAACTTCTGAATATTTCCTTATTTAAGTAGCTAATAAAATAGCCTAGAACCAACTTTTTTACGCCCTTCCATCGTTTCATTTCTTACAAAAATCGCTAAAACCATGGCTAATGTCGGAATTACAAACTCAATTTCTTCGATTCAAGTTATCTACTCCACATTCCAATGTTAGTTACCTACTCGATATCACATGTACGAGACGTTCACGAACAATCAATGTGACACAGGAGACTCAAGACCCTGACCAATTAATCTAAATTCTTACTAAGGGATTGACTACTTGATGTTACGTATTTTTGAGATGCGGGCGTAGCGAGCATCCAGACCACTAATCTAAGCAGAAAATCGATCTGTGTAAAATCTGATGGGGACTGGAGCGCTGGGAATGCCACGCAGTGGGTAGTCAAACTAAAGAGCAAGTCAGAGTCTCGTGTCTCAACTTGATTGTTCGCAAACGTCTAGTTATCACATGTTGTTGATATCGACACAGTTCAAGTTCTACTTTCAACAAATTTCCTCAGGTGAATTAAAGCAGGTAAAAGACGAAACAACCTCGAGAGACGTATGGCTAGAGCTAGAAAAAATTCATCAGTCCAAAGGAACAGCTAGAAAAGCATAAAAGCTAAAACAAATTATGTTAGGAAAAATGAAAGAAGGTAGCGATGTACAGGATCATCTTAGGAAGTGTTTCAACACAGTTCATAAACTGCTCACAACGGACGTTGAAATAAACCATGATCTCCTCACCATAATACTACTTTATAGCCTACCAGATAGTCATGAAAATTTCAGATGTGCTATTGAGTCACGCGACGAACTTCCAACCCCTGAAATACTTAGAATTACAATTTTGGAACAAGGTAATGCCAGGAAAGAAAAACCAAACGATTACGAAACATCAGATGAAGCTGGCAGCTAACAAATTCAGATATAACAAGTCATATCGTAATAAAACCACTAGAACGATAGATAATAAACTCAGGTAGAAATAAGATACAATTTTGTCAAATTTGCAGGAAAAGAGGGCATGATATCGACTCATGTTATTACAATAAGAAAAAAGAACACTTGAGATGAAGGGAACAATCTTCTCACAACAGAGAATACCTTCAGCAGCTCTAATACTAGTTGGTGTTTAGACAGCGGGTGCAGCTCACACATGTGTAGCGACAAGGAAATATTCAACTCGTTTGAAGATATACAGAATGGAAGTGTGCATTTAGCAAACAAATCAACAAGTAAAATTCAAGTTGAAGGTCTAATTAAATTAGCTGTTCCTTCATAGAAAAAGTGGACAAACGAAGTAAAATTATATAACGGATTGTATGTACATGATCTCAGAACGAACCTTATGTCTGTAGGGGAAATTACAGATTTTGGATATACCCTAATTTTTAATGAAGAACAAGCAATAGTGACAAATCAATCAGGAAAAACTTCGTTGACATCAAATCGTTTGAATAACGTACAATATATGACTGATAGGAAAGAAAACTGCAATAACATACATTTAAATGAAAAGCTAAACAAAACAGATATTTTGCATCAAAGGTTTGGAAATTTAAACATCTGAGAGAACTTTTGGTTTATTATTTCCAATAATAAGCCTATGTGATCGTGTAGCAAACAATTTTTATAACCCCTCCTCAAACTTTGTCACTTTACGTTTCAAGGAGCGTAGAATCCAAATTTGAAATGTCCGTCCGCCGTCCGGGCCATAAAAGGCCTAAGAATTTACTTAAAAAACCCGTTCTTTCGCACATAGACTCCATTTGGGGTCTAGTTGGTCCTAACGTTTAACCATCCCGATCGCTTTATTCGCATAGATGCTATGGGCCAAAAAAGGGCGAAAAAGTGTATTTTTCGAGGGTTTGAGTGTTAGACGCACGCCTGGCACGCTTGGCAGGGGGTCACGGTGGGTGGAGAGGGGTGAGCGGGGGGTGGAGTGAGAGTAGGCCTTGTGGTGCCAGGGTGTAGCAGAGGGGTGTAGGAGAATGGATATTTATTACTTTTACGTGTTATACCCATATAATACACCGCGGCACCATGAGGTGGGTACAGCGTTCCTTCGAGGCATCAATATATGTTTTTTCCTAGGTCATATTTGTGTGTTTACCAATGCTTTTCCTACGCATATTTAATAACATATCCTCTCGACTTTTCGTACGTACTTAGCTAATGATATTATTAAGGCAATAACTATTTGAATAGATAGGAGCTCAAATCGAGAAATATAAACATGCGTATATGATTATAGAAGTATAGGTTGTGGCAACTCGAAATAGGACACGCCGAGGAGTCTGGACGGGCCTTATGACGTACGCAAGCCAACTAAAACTACGATGATACTCAATTGAAAAAATAATAAACCTTTGTGAAATAATTTGCAGCGTTTTTTTTTTTTTTTTTTTTTTTTTTTTTTTATTATTAAGGTTTAAGCCGCACCTCAACCAGAAGGTCATTAGTGGCATTGAACAAGGTGTCTAAAGGGACACTGAAAGTGGCACGATTCTAAGGGGAGCTATGCTGCCATCTTGGCTAAAAAGGAGCGCCATCATGGACTACACCGGCAACTCGGAGGGGAAAAAAACGAGGGGTACAATGATGACCACTGTTCAGCCCCCAAAGTGGATTTAAAAAATCCCAAAAATAAAGTAATACAACTAAGACAAGATGTAAAATAGGCTAATAACTATATACAATCAGCAAAGTGAAATAAAACTACGACTAGATGTATATAAATATATCACAGATATATTACAGAGCTCAGCGGCTCTCAGGGACAACAACAGGGATTGGACCTTGTCTGGTCCGGATAAAACGTCAACCCACTGAGGGGGCTGATGCTGGACTTGGAGTTCCACAAGGGCTGGGCAGTCCTCCAGAAAGTGGCGGATGGACAGATCACTCCCACACCTCCCACACACAACATCTCGAGCTTCTGCACTAAGCAGGTGTCTGTGAGTAAGACCGGTATGGCCTGTGGCAAACCGGTTGACCACTATTCGATCCCTCCTTGGAAGTAGGGTTAAGACTGGGCCCACCAGGCTCAAGTCCTGAAGGACACCACGCAGGCCAGTGACCTCACCCTGCCATTGCTCATCCCAGATGGAATTTATGTTGCATGTAGGAAATATGATCCTCCATACGTATAGGCAACATATCAATGGAGTCCCAATGACTCTCCTTGCAAGGGCATCTGCACACTCATCGCCATGAATACCCACATCTGAGAGAACTTACTGTTAAAAACGCTGCAAATTATTTCACAAAGGTTTATTATTTTTTCAATTGAGTATGATCGTAGTTTTAGTTGGCTAGCGTACGTCATAAGGCCCGTCCAGACTCCTCGGCGTGTCCTACTTCGAGTTGCCACAACCTATACTTCTATAGTTATTATACGCATGTTTATATTTCTATCTATTCAAATAGTTATTGCCTTAATAATATCATTATCTAAGTACGTACGAAAAGTCAAGAGGATATGTTATTAAATATGCGTAGGAAAAGCTTTGGTATTAACACACAAATATGACCTTGAAAAAAACATATTCATGCCTCGAACGAACGCCGGCGCCGTACCCACCACAAGCCGCGGCGCCGCCGCCTTCTCTCACTCCACCCCCCGCTCACACCCCCCCACCCTCTCCACCCATCGTGACCCCCTGCCAGGCGTGCTCGCGTCGAAAAAGACACGTTTTTGCCCGTTTTTGGCCCATAGCACCTATGCGAGTAAAGCAATCGGGATGGTTAAACGTTAGGACCAACTAGACCCCAAATGGAGTCTATGTGCGAAAGAACGGGTTTTTTAAGTCAATTCTTAGGCCTTTTATGGCCCGGACGGCGGACGGCGAACGGCGGACGGCGGACGGCGAACGGCGGACGGACATTTCAAATTTGGATTCTACGTACCTTGAAACGTAAAGTGACAAAGTTTGAGGGGGGGTTATAAAAATTTTTTGCTACACGATCACATAGGCTTATTATTGGAAATAATAAACCAAAATAGAGCCCTAGGAATTACTCTTAGTGAAAAACTAAACCATTGTGAAGTCTGTGCAATGGGAAAAATTACACAAACACCTTTTCCATCAAATCAAACCCGTTCGAAAAATGTATTAGAAATAGTTCACACTGATCTTTCTGGCCCTGTGAGGGTTGCATCAAAACATGGAAATAGGTATTGTCTAATATTTATTGATGATTTCACACCCTGGTGTGAAATAAGGTTCATAAAACACAAGAGCCAAGTTTTATCTGAATTCAAAAACAGGCAGAAAAATAAAATTTATTCAGTCCGATAATGGAACTGAATTTTGTAGCAACGATTTCGATGAATTTTTGAAGGCTTCAGGCATGACTAACAGTTCCACACGCTCCTCAACAAAACGGAGTCGCCGAAAGGAAAAACGGAACGTAAGTTGAAATGGCTAGGTGCTTGCTGATCCAAGCAAAACTTCCCCCATCTTTTTGGGCAGATGCTATGCACACATATAATTATATTAGGAACCGATGCCCTTCAAATGAGGGGGACAAAACAATGCGTTTCGTTCGGCTAATACATAATTCCCAACATCCGATTTTGTCCACCTCTAACAGAAATCACTGAGAAACTCGTAAACGAGTTCCACTATCTGCTATACAAGCAGATACCATGTTACATGGATATGTCTTTGATTGGGGATTTCATAGCGGTTGTCCTCGAGAGTTGTAAACAAATCCTTTAACGTTGGACTGTAGGCTACGAAATGTAGGATAAAGAATTTATTCTATTATTCTTGGAGACACAATAAGCATACTGTACATACCATTAAAGTTATTTCTCCAATACAGGTGCTATCATTTTTATGTTCACGATAGCCTGATTTTTCATTGATAAATGAAACCATATCATTTATTTTTTTATTTGATAACGTTTCGTCCTCTTACTGAGGACATCTTCAGATCTTGCTTTCTTGACATTTAGTTGACTTGGTGAGCCACTGTTTTATTTGACAAATCCGTTATATTTGGATGTTTATAAATTTTTTCCTGGACACACCAAGATCTGAAGATGTCCTCAGTAAGAGGACGAAACGTTATCGAATAAAACAATAAATGAAATAATTTCATTTATTTTCCCTGGGCCGCATCCCGACTAATTCCAACAAAACAACGGTTTACTTATAGAAATGTTGAAAATAGCTGTGGAGAGAAGCCACTACAATGAGTTGTTGTTGACAGTCGACTGTTGTCAAGAGTATGAAAATGTTTCCTATGGAGTGGAGTAAATGAAGCTATTGCTTTACGTTAAGAATATTGTAACCGGCTTATTAAAATTGTTTATAGTCCAATCGACTTAGTTTAGGAATGTAGGGGTGGGAGGGGGAAATGTAGTAGTACGTACTGAAATGAATGTAGTAGTATGTAAGGAGGGGGAAATTGGTAGCTTGAGATGTGAACATTTATCACATAAATCAAGCGCTTTCCAACAAGTGGCGAACGATTTATGTGCGATGAAAACTGCGGAAGTTCCATTCCCCTAATAACGGATGGGTTATACGAGAAAATCATTAGAAATTGTGACATCAACTTTTGCGTGACGAAAATTTTTGGTTGACCCCTAGAGCAAAGACATATCCATGTCAAAACAGTTAATGAACTACCACCATTTGAAATGTGGTACAATAAACCAGGGGTCTTCAACCATTTTTCAGGGCGGGCCGAATTCAAAATTTTCCTCGAATGCGTGGCCAAACAATATATAAGAGAAAAAAAGAAATTTACAGATAAAGAGGAATAAGTGAAATTTATTTAGAATGCTCAACAGGTAAGTACCTACCTAATATTGTAATTGTAAGAGTGAAATCACTTTAATGTGAGGTTTATTACTGTTTGTTGCTCAAAGTATTTACGTAATCTTGCTCAAATTTTGTCGTTTCTATCAACAGATCGCTTCCAAATGGTCGGTGGTTCAGAGCATTTTTTCTAATGAAATTCACTATCTGCACCACGACAGTCATGACTTCACTTACATTGAAACTTTTTCCTTATAAAGCTTGCAGGTGAATAATACAGTGAATGGCCATTGGGTTTTCTCTGATCCTGCCTCAATAACAGATTCGTGAGATTCACAGCAGTCCCCTTCTCAACATCCCATCCTCCAATTCGCTGGAAAGCGGGGTAGTGATGCACTTCGAAGAAATGACTGTTGCGGAAGTTCTAGGGTAAAAATGATCGGCGGGCAGTAGGTTGGAGACCCCTGCAATAAACCAACAACAGTTAATTATTTTAGAATTTTCGGATCAAAAGCCATTGTTTCAGATAAATCGCCTAACAAAGGAAAATTTCAACCTAGATCAAAATCTTGCTCATTTTTGGGATACTCGACAACCTCGAAAGCCTATAGAGTCTGGCTAGAAGAAGAAAGAAGAGTAATAGTTACCGGAGATGTTAGATTTTTTGGTAAATTTAACGAAGAAAATTAATTTAAAGAATTTTATACTGAAACTCACAATGAAAATGAGGAAAAACAAGAAGATAAAATTGAAGAAGATGTCGAAATTTTCATGAATAATAGAAATAACAGAAACTGCAACCAAATAAATCAAACAACAAATAATGAAGAGCAAGAAGAAGAGTTTTTAGATGCTATTGAAGATCAGGAGACTACTACGTCGAATCAATTTCGAGAAACAGAAACGCCTTCACGCCTTCGCGCCTTTCGTGGTTGTGGAACTGGTCATCCAGGAAGACCGAGGATATGGTACACAAACAAAATAGCATAGATTGCTCTCTCGCAGAAGAATGTTTGATGACTATGGAAGATTATGCTGGAATTGTAGATATGACTGTATCTGAAGCTCTGTCACACCCGGACGCAGCAGGGTGGAAAGAGGCTATCCAGTCAGAATACAGTTCAATTCTTGAAAATGGAACTTCTGAAATTGTTGAAAAACAATCCCAAGCCAACATTATCGGGAGTCGGTTGATTTTGTGAAAGAAAAGTTGAGAGCAGACGATACTCTAGAAAGGAAAAAAGCGAGGCTGATAGCAAAAGGTTACAAACAGAAGATAGGAGTTGACTTCAAGGAAACATATGCCCCTGTTGTGAGAATGAGCTCTATGAGAATTTTAATGGCCCTTGCAGTGGAGTAAAGCCTTGAAATTCATCAAATGGATGTGGTAACTGCATTCTTGAATGGAGATTTAGAAGGAACAATGTACATAGAGTTACTCTGAACTGTTAATTGAAATGTTGAAAGATTTAAGCGATAATCCTGAATCAAACATGAAGGACAATGCACGTAAAATGCTTGAAGAAACCAATAACAAAAATAGAATCTGTCGTCTAAAACGAGCACTCTATGGCCTCAAGCAAGCACCACGGCAATGGTACAAGAAACTCGGCGAATGTCTAAAGAAAATGTCGAAACCTGTTAGTTCGGATCCATGTTTCTTTCATGCACAATCGAGGAGACGACCCACTTTTTCATCACTTTCTATGTTGATGATTTATGGATTGCTCAAACAGGCAAAAGTAGATCAAAGAAACCAAGAAAAACTTGAAAATTGTGTTCAGCATGAAAGACCTAGGAAAAGTTCATAATGGACTGGGCATCGAATTTAAACAAGATCTCGCCGAGGGGACGATTGCGATGAGCCAGAAGAAATACGTTTATGATTTACTCAAACGGTTTGGTCTTGAAAATTCGAAACCAGTATGCACCCCGTTATAAACGGGAATAAAACTGACAAAGCCAGAACTTGTTTCCGAAGATGAGATGAAAATAATTCCTTATCAACAGCTTATTGGAAGCTTGCTGTATTTGTCCGTATGTACACGACCGGACATCGCACATGCTGTTAACTTCCTCAGCCAGTATAACAATTGATACACAAAAGTTCATTGGGCAGCAGCAAAGCGCAACCTCCGATATCTGAGAGGGACCGATGATTATGGTATCACCTTCGGAAAAACGGAAACAGAACTAATAGGATACACAGATGCTGACTGGGGAGCTTGTTTGCATGATCGGCGGTCATATACTGGACTCTCGTTCATCCTAGGAGGAGCAACTATAGCATGGGAATCCAAAAAGCACTGTCTGCAGTTGAAGCGGAATATATGGCCATCCGGAAGCTTCAAAGGAAGCAATATATTTTAAGAACTTCCTTGAAGAACTGGGCGCCGGAAAACCGAATAGATTCGTTGAGATTCACATTGACAAGATCAAGGTCAAGACATTGACAAGATCAACACATTGATATCCGTCATCACTTCATTCGCCAGTGTGTTGTAGACTTGTACATCACCCACGGAATCTATGGTCACGGATGTGTTTACCAAAGGGTACTCGACGGTAGCCGTACACCCGGCCCGTGGTTCCCTCCTCCGCCGTGTAGCGGCGCTAGTCTCCTCTTTTATCAGTCTGGGCTTGTATGATCACTCCGACCGGTAAATCTACGGATTTATCCGTATGCCAAGAAAAAATAGATTTATTGGTGAGGAGATTGTGTACCAGTCAATCCCTTAGTAAAAATGAAGATTAGTTGGGCATGTAGATCAGAATGATGTGCATAGTTTGGTGGTCTGGATGCTCACAAGCTCGCATCTCAAAAAGACATAACATCAAATAGTCAATCCCTTAGTAAAAATGCAGATTATTGGACATGTAGATCAGAATAAAGTATATATAGCATTTCCGAATTGAGTTAAACTTTTTCCATTTAGGTTTAGTTCTTTTTGTTACGCTCCAGGAAAATAACTTTCACAGTCGAAGAGGTTTGATAACCCTGGCCTCTTAGCTCTGGTCGTTAGAGCGTTGCAACTCCGGGAAATTAATAATAATTTCTCGTAGTTGTGACGACGCGAGTTCGAACTCCTGTCGAGGTATCAAATATTTTTGGGCCGTTACAGTGGCGCAGTCGGTAGGACCCGAAATCAAACGAAACAATAATTAATTAAATCCCTCTCGAGCCAAAAGACTGTAAACATCACATTTCCTGTTGTTATGCCTTTCATTTCCTCACTCACTTGAGTCAAAACACACCGTGACAATGACCTCGCTCGACTGCTGACTTGTTCCAGCGAGCATCTGCTGAGCCAGCGGCCTGCAGTTTCACTCGTCATTCGTCTGACCCCAAACCAGCCGAGACGGCTGGTATTTGACTCCGGGGAAATGTTACGCTCCAGGAAAATAACTTTCACAGTCGAAGAGGTTTGATAACCCTGGCCTCTTAGCTCTGGTCGTTAGAGCGTTGCAACTCCGGGAAATTAATAATAATTTCTCGTAGTTGTGACGACGCGAGTTCGAACTCCTGTCGAGGTATCAAATATTTTTGGGCCGTTACATTTTCCATTTAGGTTTAAACCTTTTCCACTTAGGTTTAGACCTTTTCCATTTAGATTTAAACCTTTTCCATTTAGATTTAGACCTTTTTCATTTAGATTTAAACCTTTTCCATTTAGATTTAAACCTTTTCCATTTAGATATAAACCTTTTCCATTTGGATTTAAACTCCATCAAAACGACAGTAGTTAGCCCCATCATAGTAAGTAAGTGCCTACCTACTAAAATTTCATTACCTAGGCTACAAGTAAAAAAAAAAGGAAACGGTAAGAGAAAATACTAATTATTATATATATTACATTTCTGTGAATAAAAAAACACTTGCATGATTTAATTTTCAAGTTGTGGCATAATAACGTCGGGTTAGAGGTAAAAGTACCGAAGAGGTAAATTCATATTGTGCGAAAATCAAATTAAAATTTAAAAAGTTAGTTGGGTAAATATGATAATAAATTATTTTCTTAGGTTGGATACATAGTTTGATGATATTGATCACCAATAATAACAACAGTCAAATAATCATAATATTCTGCATTTGATTTTCCCACGTGTTGAATTTGTGACTTGGGTACTTTTACCTTCAACTCCACGATAATTTCCTGAGTTTAAATCCAAATGGAAAAGGTTTAAATCCAAATGGAAAAGGTTTAAATCCGAATGGAAAAAGTCTAAATCTAAGTGGAAAAGGTCTAAATCTAAATGGAAAAGGTTTAA